>JACTOM010000891.1:5859122-5954627 GCA_015832385.1 Elymnias hypermnestra
TTGAAACTGTCGCGTTCCTAGCTATTAGTGTTAATGAGTTCGTGTAAATTGATATCGGGAACATTAAGTGATTGAACATTATAACCCGAGTTAATTAATAAAGTGTTTGATTGCACCAACAATACCCATGAACGCCCACAGAATAAGAAATTAAATAATGAATCCAATTAATAACGATGTCGGCGGAGAACCCTACGCCCCTTTGCTTTATTCTTCTCGGTTCTCTCTTATTCTCCGATTTATGTTAAGATATAACGTGGACTTTATCAAGATAGAAGACGCTAACTTTACAAGGAAGTGTGCTATTTCATAACAAAAACACATTGAGTATGACGAATTGTAGTTCATGGTAGTTAATAACACACTGTCGTATTTATACAATAACATTTTACGAGATTACTTTTGAATGTATAACACAACTATTGAGCCTTATGATTATACAGAGCCGGCATATAAATCTCAATCCACTGCATTGTATTTTCGCTGCATTTCTCGGGACTCTTGGGCGGATATTGAATTTTCATACAGATCGTTTGTTATTGCGACCGTTTTTATTTATCGGACACTTTAACCGGCGCGCCTGTTGACAGGAAATTAATGCGTCGGCCGATTCAATTTGTATTAACGAATCGAAATGTGGGCCCCAAACATTTGACCATTCTGTTCCAAGTGTGTTTATTTAGGAATCATGTATGTTTTGGAGTAGGATGAGATTTTTACGTAAAATTATAACTCTATCTATACAGAATATCACCCCAGGATTATAACTCCATTTATTAGTCATAATTTAAAGAGCTCGATGACCTAATGCTATTATGTATCTCTGTAAGACAACTGCGATTACTATATTACTTAATAATGTACTATTGTTCTGAATTTTTTTGACGACGAATATTCCAGCATTATACTTATCAGATTCACCGACTTAATGTACCTCGTCGCTTATTTTATAAATAGAGAAATTTAGCGCTAGTGGTGTTTTTGTAATAGCCATTTGTACTTTTATAACTTTGATTCTTTATTGGGTATGAGAATATTTAATTGGTAATGTACTACAGTTCTAACTACTACAAATTTATTATTATTCTTCTTCTTGAAGTGCCTCTTCGACTAGCGAAAGTTGACAGTCACTTCAGCTTACAGGATTAGAAACTGTATATATTTAAAAATAAATTAAAACTACGTATGTTAAAAACGCAAAAACAAGTAGAAAATTATGCAGCAGAATTATAATTTAAAGCTGCACAAATAGACACTTTTTTTATGTAACTATTAATTATTTTGTGATAATATTTTATACTTTTACTATTTAACTGTTTCGACGGCTTCGCTGGCGCAGTGGTGCGAGTATTCGCTTTGCTAGCGGAGGTTCCGGGTTCGATCCCCGGTGGGACGAATTTAGGAAATTGTTTTCTAATTTGTCTGAGTCTGGACTGGTGGGAGGCTTCGGCCGTGGCTAGTTAACCACCCTACCAGCAAAAACGTACCGCCAAACAAAGAGATTTGTGTTCCGGTACGATGCTGTGTAGAAACCGTAAGGGGTATATAGATTAGCGCGCTTCCATCTTAGACTATATCATCACTTACCATCAGGTGAGATCACAGTCAAGCGCTAGTCTGTTAGCAATAAAAAAAACCACTTCATTATATTTATAAGTAACACTGTATCGCAATATTGAAAATACTGTATCTCACACAATAATAAATAAATGCCTATTTTCCCTTCTTTTTTTCTTACTTTAGCCTGTCTCTTACGAGGTAGAACAGTTAGGTGGTACTCGCAATTGCAGTCCATTCTCAAGTTTTTTTCTACGGTTTACAGTCCTTTTACCAGCGATTTCAGGGTCATTATTAGTTGAAGAAGTCCGTACTTCGAGGATCTCGTTGGCGCAATAGTGCGAGTACTCGCTTTGCTACCAGAGGCCCCGGGTTCACTTACCGGTAGTTCGAATTTGGAAAATTATATTTTCTTGTTGTGGTCGTGGCTAGTTACCACCTTACTAGCAAAATCGTATCTCCAAAGAAAGAGATTTGTGTTCCGGTACGATGCTGTGTAGAAATCATAAGAGGCACACCGCTTCTCATGGTTTATATATGGTATCATCACTTACAACCAGGTGAGACCAAAGTCTAGCGCTAAACTGTCAGCTAAAAAAATACCTCCCGCGTCTAAGGACGTAGGCGAGGTAGATACCTCCCTGAACTTGACTGAAAAAGTGCGCTTTTTTGTTTGATTGAACATCAAAAAAAATGTACAAAAAGGCGGTCTTATCGCTGATCAGCGATTTCTTCCAGACAACCTTAAGGAGAAGGAAATTGTGCTAAAGTAAGTGGGAGTTGCATAAAGAAATAAAACATACTAATATTAAACAGAGTACAACTGATTCGTTGAAAATCTTGTTCGTTCAATATTATTAATCACTTCAAAATGATGGTCTGTAAGCTTTCTAAGTGATTTATAAACAGGATTCAGGATAGTTTCAGTGAATTCGTGTGCAACGTGCTTATGGTGCACAAAATATCATAACAGCCGCGAAAATTGACATCCGAGTTAGTTGCACCAATGCATTGTTTTGCTAACCAAACAATAACAGTTACTAGGCTCCATATTACGAACGCATCAGTTGGTACCCCGTTCTGGTAAATGTATGCGCACAAACACACTGCCGTCGTAGCAATATAGCGGAATAGTTTACGGTTCCCACGCACAGTTGGCGTGTTTTCCAACTACCTAAACACACAGTGTTGTGAGTTTTAGTATCGTTGGAAAAAATATGCAATAAAAATGGCTGTCAATTTTAGTTTGTCATGTAAAAGGCTTTTAGACGAATGTTTGTGAAAAAGGTTATGCTTTCATATGTAAATTTAATCCGCTTGTTTCGGTATCCTTATTTTCTTTCGATGTACATACAAATTTTAACAAGTAAGTCGTAGACAAATATTTTTCTAAGACAAATCTTTTCGGTTGACGTATTCATTAACTTTATATTTCAATTGCTAATAATGAAAGAAGTAAATTATAGCAATAAAATTTAGCACTTTAAAACCCAATCAACGTTATTCGAAACCTTGTATATTAAAAAAGTGTTTTTTGTATTTTTTTTTTGTCATTGATTGAAGATTTAATGCTCATTTATAACATTATGGTCTGCAAGAGGTTGAGCACTTAAAACACAATATATTTGAATATATTTGAATGCAAAGATTAAGACTAAGACATTTATTTTACAACGATTCCTGTCTTATAGGTTTAACCAGGAATTTATTTGAGCGCAGTGGTTAGTATTTGGAAACGTTTCTGATATAACACACCATAACCAAAGATCGTTGCAATGATACTCAAACTGTTATTTGGCTTATTATCTATTCATTTACTTCTCCTTCAAAAACAATTAATACGTTATGGCGCATTCATTTATTTAATAAGCATCCACTTTTACAAAGGTTGTGTGGAAGAGATAGCTAGCAGCAATAAGCCCGCCTTTGCACGCTCCTAGCTTTAGTTTTATATTCTTAGTTTTGTATTTCCTGTATGTGTTTATGTGCAATAAAGTTTTAGTTGCAACATTCGCATTAAAAATAGCTTACACAATCTAAAATGAACTACGAACGTTGTCACACAAAAACATGTAAACCAATTAGGCAGGCTTTAGATGGCGTTGTACAGTTTATTTCATATATGAAATTCAATTAAAGAATTGACAATTCAAAAAAATTATTACCATCAAGTGACATTCACTTCAAAGTAATAAATTAACAAAAATGAATTTGAAGTTGAGTGTTATTTTAATTCCTGATAAGTTAGCTCTTGTCTGATGGATGATAAGAGGTGCTACAGTCCAAGATGGAAGCGCGCTAACGTTGTAAGAGATAATAACCCCATTAGTTTTCTACACAGCGTCGTATCGGATTTTTTTTCTTACCTTGGCCGTATGTCTTAGCTGATATACTGCTGATAAACCTCACATCAGTAAAGACTCAGACAAAATACAATTTTCCTTTATTAGCTCTACCGGGAATGCAGGAATACCGTCCAGGACCTCTGCTAACAAATTTAGTACTCGCATCATTGCACCAGCGAGGCCGTCGAATAAAAAGTACTGTAAAAAAGTATTGTAATACTAAAAATTGGAAAAATTAAAAGAGAGAGAGAGAGACTCAAGATGTAGACTATACTTCTTTCACATAGTTATACAGTATTATTTGACGAATACCATCGTTGACGGATCGAAATAGTAAGATTTTTATAAATATTCTGCATATAAACGGATATGCGGGTTGCCATATACCAACGCAACACCTCATTAAGTTTAAGTGCGACATTATCTGTGACCATGTAACCAACCACTTGTCTAAACGAGCACGCATGTCTCATTAGACGTACGTGCTCGTTTGAGCAAATGTTCCTGTTTCATAAAGTTTACTATATAACACGTAAATTATTAGGCACTTTATTCCTTTTAATCTAGAAAATATGTATTTTTATCTAAATGGAACCACTATTATATGATGTTTAAATCCTTCTTGTATATAGTTGGAGAGTATTAATGTAATCAATCCCAGACATTATTTAATGTCAATATAGCATTTAGAATATAAGCCTAGTAATATTTATATGCTCATATCTTAAAAATTAAAACTTACCTCAAGGGTTTTTAGTGTTCTTCACATCTCCTATATAAACAAAAACTCAAATAATCACTAATAAACACTCACAGTTAATGAAATACCACAAAAAATCTTAAAGACCTTCGTCACTTTGTAACTGATTTATTTTTGCGTTTTCTATTGTTTGGTGTTATCTCGACGCATATTTTGTTACGACAGTTACCGAGAAGCGAAATAGATACACATTATGACTTAACCGTCCGGTACCCCGGTATCCATTGCATTTTCGCCTGTACAATTTATTTACCTTTCCTTAAAAAAAAATTTACAACCGTCAGGATCCACGAAGTTGAAGTAGTATGGCACTTAACTTTCGCAGATTTTTTTTATCATATTATATTCATCGGTATATTTATCCATAATTTAACTGTAGTTACTAACCATCGAACTTAATACCTCGTCCGTTCAATAACCACTAAAGTTATTATGTATGAATGCCCGGCTTATACACTCTAAAGAGACTGTTTATTAAAGTATCGAGGTAATTCAGCTTTTAAGTAAGTATTAAGCTATATCGTTTGCTATGTCTTTTATTTAAAAAAATAAATACTATAAACAACAACCACGAAAATAAAACTTTAATCAATTATTTCGCACACCCTTCATGTAGTGGTTGTAATACATACAACTTTTTCCTTAATTTTCAAGACCCTTACTGGATTTCCCATTGTAAAGCACCCGGGTGCGATCCCCGGTAGAGCGAATTTAGGAAATTGTATTTTATAATTTGTCTAAGTCTGGACTGGTGGGAGGCTTCGGACATCTAATTACCTTACCAGCACTGACGTACTGCCAAAGCAAAGAGATTTGTGGAAATTGCCTTTAATCAGATTAGCGCGCTTCCATATTAGATTGTGTCATCACTTGCCATCAGCTAATATCATAGTCAAGCGCTAACCTATCAGAAATAAAAAATATATATACTTGGTAGTCTTTGATGGAATATTCCGTAGAAATTTAGTTTGATCACGGTATAGATAAAGCTGCTCGTCGATTGTCAGGTATTCTGTTGGCTTATGGTATTTTTCTAAATTGCTATTAAGCATTTTCCACATGTCTCTCCATATGCTGAGTTCGAGTATTGGCATCATCAAATCGAATAAAACGAATGATGTTCCAGAAGCTATTGATGCTCATTGCTGCACGATATTTACAGGGTGCACGGAAAAACTCTTGAGAGTTTATGTTTGCATTCTGTAAAACGAATATTTATTGTATTTCTTATGATGAGATAAATAAACTAAAAATAATATGAATACTACTGCCACATATCCATTGTATTGTTGGTATTTGAGATGTTGGTATCAGAGCTTGTTCAAATAGCCATGAATGCATAAATTTCCTGCAGCTCAAGACTTTTCTATACTAATAGTTTTTTCTCCGGATTCTTATTTTTTACACTGCATGCTGCATATATTGAAATAGCTCTTGTATTAGGATGGTGTGTAATGATATCTGCTATTTCTGAAGTAAAAATAATATGAAAGTTTTGAGAATGGACAGCATTTTGGTGTTCCTGTTAGGTCCACATCTCTGTCGCACAATATTACGCTTTTTAACTTGATGTTTACTTGGTGGTGACGCAGTCAACTGCGTGCTATCTTTTGCAATCATAACTGACTCCGTCCCTTTAACTTTCTTGATCGCCATTTCTTTCTTTCTTTTTCTAAGTCGCGGGTTCAGCTAGTATGAGATATGTGGGTACCCGGGTATCTGGTTAATGAACGAATGGTGAAAGTTTGGTCATTGATCGGACGGTTAAAAAGAATGAGATGCTTATATTTATGATTATCCGAGTTGAGACAGAACTATCATATCATGTCAATCTAAGGGTTAAGCTTATAATTTCTCGTTACCGCAGCACTTAAAACAGAATCGCCATCGTTGTTATTGGCTTGTGTTTTAAAGAAATCTTAAACCTTCATACATCCCGCTGCATAGGTTTACAATCTACAATAAATAGTCGGTACAGTTTACATCAACAAAAAGAAAATAAACCTCATAATTATATGTCTATAAACGAGAATAAAATGTTCCTTTTTAAATTGGGTATATTAAGGAGTCAGAGATTCGGCATTGTTAAGTGTTTTATTAAGATAAAGTAAAGAAGTTTAAGATTTATAGATAAAATTGTGTAATTATATATGTTCATAAATATAATATAATTTTCTGTCTTAATAAGGGAATTATCAAAATGATTATTTACCGTGAAATTACAGGCTTAAGGCGGCAGCTAGTTAAAAATGATTACATTTTATTAGAAAGTTAACATTTGATGACGCTACATCAGTTAATGGAAAAGCCGCCATAAAGTATAACGGAATGGTACCGCAAACTGCATTTGGTTTTGCGGTGTATTTCTGATGATAAGTTGGTCACTACTAGCGGTCGTAACATTACTTCTGTACTATACTAGAAATTAATAAAACAAGTTGAAAAACATTTTGACATAGGCTTTGATTTACTAACATTTATTTATATAACTATATTTCATACAATTTCATCTGCTAGTTCCTTTTAAGTGTCTCTCTGATATAAAGGGTTTATGTTATAACATACATCTAATCTAGTGAATATGTTGTTTTGTGGTGGATTAATAATTTACAATAGAAACTTTTACTTTTGGTTTTTAATATATGTGATTACTAGCTGATCCGCACCCTCAATAGGGGCCTTAAAATACGGCGCTATTTATTTATTGATTATTTAACTTAATTGACAGCAGAAGTCATTCTTAACGATATCTTATCGGTTTAAAATTATTGCAATATACAAGGTGTTAGGAGATCGCTTCCGAAAACGAAGAGACAATAGTACTAATTACACCTTCGATGATGGGACGGCATAATTCGATCCTGATTAAAACAAATATATTTTTAAAACATTTTATTTACCCGCAGCAGCTAGTACTGGTTGTTGACCCGAGCTGAGAAATCAGCTGTTTTTAATTTTATTTTATTGCTGGCTTTATAGTAATGTATATTTTATGAAACTTTTTAAACGTTTTAAGCTGTACTAACATGATGGAGATTAATGCTCATAAAACGTTTTAAAAATATCCTTTTTAATCAGGATCGATTTTTTCCGTCCCATTAAAGGTGTCATTAGTACTATTGTCTATCTTCGTTTTCGGAGACATATATATGTCGGAGAATAAGAGAGAACGGAGAAGCATAAAGCACAGGGGCGTAGGGTTCTCCGCCGACATCGTCATTAATGGGATCCATTATTTAATTTCTTATTCTGTGGGTGTTCGTGGGTAATGTTGGTGCGATCAAACACTTTAGTAATAAACTGGGATTATAATGTTCAATCACTTAATGTTCCAGATATCAATTTACACAAACTCATTAACACTAATAGCTAGGAACGCGACAGTTTCAATAGTCGACCACTCCGGCCGACCGCCACTCGAGCACTGCCGAGAGACGCGCCGGACTGCCACATATTAACTCTGCCCTCACGCCGACACACAAATGGCGCCAGCGTTCCACAGACTATTACACACGGACCAGCGAGCCACAGACTCTTGCACTCCGACATATATATATATATATATCTTCTCACAGTTTCTGTGTTTATACTTCTCCGAAACAGCTTGACCGATTTTGATGAAATATTATATGTATATTCAGCAGGTATGGGGGTATGTTTTTTTTTAATTTTTTTGGTGATTTTTTATTGTGTGAAATTAAAAAATACATTTGGTCCTAAATTTGTACCTCCCTACCACTAACCCCTTTTTTTATAACGATTTTGGTTATTATGTGGCAAAACAACGTATGCTGGCTCAGCTGATATATATATATTACAAAACAATAATTACTTTCCTGGAAAGTAATGAAACTCCTAGTAACGCGGAGTACATAGCAACAAACTGTTTTACTGTTTAAAAATTATTGCTCTATTAGAAAAATAAAACTGTATTACAGGAACTCGCAAATGAGGCCGTCTAGTTAATTAAGATCAAGCGTGATTAAACGTTTCCAAGTTGTCACATGATAGATGGCTGAAATCCACGTCTTGTTCATACTGTTGCTTACCTATTAGGTTTGTTCTTTGTGTTCTTCGCTGTTTGAATGTTATTATAGTATATATTTAGTTTATTGAACCAAAATATAGTTATGATAAATAGAATATTCCACTCACCTTCTAATGGTTTATAAATAAATAGAATTGAAGGTTGCTTATGATATCAGTATAAGCGAGCAAAATGGACGTGAGTTTTTCCAAGAGTTTTATACACCAATCAGTTTAAAAAATCAGCATCTATGCCATATACCACGAATTTCTTAAACTCCTTACTTATACGTGAGCGTTCAACAGATTATGCCTTTCAGTTTTTCGCAAATTTCATTGTTAAATCATTAAAATTAAATACAAAAGAATGTTTATTGACGATTGAATTTAGAAAAGAATACATTACGTATAGGACGAGTATGAAATAATAGTAGGAATTGAATCTGTCTATATTTCAGACAATACCAAAAGTCGATGATATCTATTATATTAATTGCTTTAAAATAATTTTACTACAGTGATTTTTTCCATTTGTATTTTATGCTATATATATATCGTCGTCGTTGCTTCAACCGATGGACGTCCACTGCTGGACATAGGTCTCACGAAATGATGCCCACAAGGCCCGATCTTGCGCCGCTTGGCTCCAGCGGCTACCAGCGACCCACCTTATATCGTCGGTCCACCTTGTGGGGGTCTTCCTACACTGCGTCGTCCGGTGCGGGGTCGCCTTTCCAGCACCTCCCGGCCCCGACGTCCATCGATTCGTCGGACTATGTGCCCCGCCCATTGCCACTTCGCGATTCGTAGGGCTATGTCGGTGACTTTGGTTCTGCTACGGATCTTTTCATTTCTGATTTGATCGCGTAGAGAAACTCCTAGCATAGCCCTCGCCATCGCACGCTGAGTGACTCAGCCTTATATATATACACACACACACATAACAGTGACCATTATCAAATGTAAATTGCGGTCAAAGAATTAATAATTAAAAAAATAACGCAAAAGGAAAGTGATGCTCTAAAAATAAAGTAAAACTTTAATTAAGACCAAATCATTGTAAGATCAAAAGTATTTACCACGATTTAATATTACGATATAAACAAGCATCTATGTTATAATACATATGTTTAAAGTTTATATATATAAAGTTACATACAAACAAACTGCAATATTCATACCCCATGAGAATATTAACAATGCGATCGCAATCTCTACACACGTTTAATGTAGCTAATTAATAATGGTTCATTATTGCACTGTAATTTCCAAGCATTCAGGTGTTATCTCGCTATGAATAGGCAATTAGAAACATAAGCGTATAATTTTTGTTTACTAATATAACATAGGATGTGAAACGGTTCATTCAATCGCGAACTATCATTCGCTCTATTGGAGCTTTATATAATAAGGTTACATACGCTTTTGGACAAATTATTTATATATCCGTTTTTATTATGTTTCTGTTGCTACAATGCCCTCTGATTTGGTGGTCACATCTTATTCTTAGGCTTTTAACAAATTAGTTATGTTTTTATTTAGTATTTCATCCCCAATTATAATCACGTTCGTTTGTGTATTGTATTTTATATGTATTATCTTCCTTCTGCTTGGTTTTCGTAATGTTTTTCTTGTATTTTCTCGTTTATTTCTAACTTGTCTTCGTTTCGTTCTTAACCAAATGTTGGGCTTGCTGTTATTAATGTAATGTATTTTCTGGGTCGCATTTATATTGGGCTGTGTATACCTGTTGTACAAGGATATGTAAATTTATGAGTTATAAAGTAAGTAAAAACCTAATAAAGTCCCGCTGCTGGACACTGGCCTCTTAACTTATAGAAAAGAAGGTGGTAATCAATATATTAACTAATATTTGATAAAAATGTATTCAACACAGAATCATGTAATTTTTTTTTGCTTGACTTCACCACTTTTCTTGTACGTTAGTAACAAACCACAGCTGAAACCACTCACCACCTCAATACCGACCTAGAAAATACATATCCTAAATTTATTAGAACTTAGATTTTCTACTAGCAAACTGAGGACTCGCAACATTACGCCAAAGAATACATTACTGTAAAATATTTCAGGTATTTACTAAAAAGATACCGAGTAAGACATTCAAACACGTTCATTTAAATAATAATTTTGCAGTTTTGGCACTCGAGTGAGTACCTGTATAATAAAAGCGAGTTACTCAGCTTCGTACTATGCAAATAACTCTAGTCGCCCGGTCACACCTGGTCCGTCCTTATTGGAAGTTATAAGTCGTGCAAACTGTTATTCCTCTCTATCAGTCCATATTCATCCGCATCGCTATCTCTTTCTTACCGTGAAACTGAGAATTCTTTATTGAATTCCAAGGTGAGATTCAAACTCTTCGCTCGGTGCAAGTTATTCGGATACGGAAGTGTAAACTCGGATGAATAACTGGTAGAAGTTATTTCCAACTTCGGTTACCATAAATTATAAGTGTCATCGCAATAGCCTTCAATATTGAGCGCTCGTAAGGGGATTTTAAAGTAGATCTTATACTTTTCATTTCTTTTATTGAACGAGACCATTCATCATTCTGACTGCAAAGTGAGTTCTCGGCGTTAGGAATGGAATGTCCCACATTTCCACTCTATGTGACTGGTTGAGGCCATAAGCTTAAGTAATTGCTTTGTGTAAGCAATTAGATAGGCATAGATAATGGACATACATGTATCTCGTTATGTTAATAATTAGGTTAAAGACTAAATATTACGTAATACAGTAGAGTATTGTGATATTCAATGAATATTATATTACCACCGCGTATAATGTAATATTCTTAGCTAATATTTATTAAACTAATATGTATGGAATAGGTCATTGAATCTGGAATCCAAGATTTAATATTTTGTAAGAAATAAATTCCAATAAACAAAGGTTTTATATTACATCAAGGTCTCAAATCATCTCTCAATTTCTATTTCAATGGCGATTGTTAATCTCAAAATTATGTGCGTACATTCAGTTATATTCTTTATATAACCTCGTAGTTATAATCTGATTGAAAGGAATTCGGGCCGGAGTAATAAATTCTCGACTCAAGTATTTAATTTGATCATATTGGAATTTCGTGATATGCAATTGAACAAGCTAACCACTAGTCTAACGAGATATTTTCTAAATTTCTGCGTAAAGGATAACATAATCTAGAATAGTCTATATTTTACTGTGTCAAATTCAAATTGGCGGTCAGTAAAATGATGCTCTGGCACCACAAGTTGTAATTGATAATGTTTAATTTTCAAACGCCACTCATGTTTTTACATGTAGGTTTTTTCAATTGTGTTACTATTATTCCAAAACACCGATTTATGTTATATGTATAAAGCATTTTATTTGCCACTGTATGCACAACCCTTACAGGCTTTGTACGGGGACGTAAATAAATAACGTAATTAGTTTGGACAGTCTTTGTATTTCTCGTATGTGTTACCATTATAAATTTTTTCTCGTTCAATTAAATATTTCTTTTTTCTTGTTCGTTGGCAATTTCAGAATCCGTAAAAGAGTAAAAAAGTAGCAGTCCAGTGCTGCGCATAGGTCTCCTCGCTCATAGGATGGGGGGTTATCGAATCAAATCAAATCAAAATATCTTTATTCAAGTAGGCATATTACAGCACTTTTGAATCGTCAAATTTTTGTTTTTTCTTTTCTTTTCCACAGTCTAATTCTAATGTACGTCTGATGATGATACTCCAGAACGACTTAAAATCTAAAGTTACGAGGGTTCCTTCGCGCCCCGATCCGAGAAGAGCCCACAACAAACTCAGTCGGGTATTCTGTTTTTTTTGTTATCATCATCATTACAATATCATGTTAGTTTAATATATTTCAATTCAAATTAGAGCAGTTCGTTCACTCCCACGCGTTTCTATCGTCTAAGTACTCTTGCAACTTATAATACGATTTTTCTATCAACTTTCTTTTAACAAAGACTTTGAATTTATTAATTGACATTTCTAAAACGTCTTGTGGGAGTTTATTATAGAAACGTATACAGTTACCCTTAAATGAGTTGTTAATTTTATGCAGCCTACTAGAATTTACAACAAGTTTGTTTTTGTTTCGTAAGTTATATGATATACATTGCGGTTATTAGAGCATAGACCCACCACGCTACTCCACTGGGGGTTGGCAGGCATAGTACACAAGTGCATTCTCTATTCCTTCACTGTCATACTCCGATGTGACGGGAATTCGACTGGAGAGAGATCAGGCGCAAGACCGACGGATTAACGTGCTCTGTGAGGCACGGGGGTGGACGCCAATTTCCCAACATAGAGCAATGAGAAAATCTTAATAGAAAACTCACTGCTAACGACTCGACCAATAAGGCAGTCAATTTCGGAACAATTAATTATCTCATATTATGTTGCGCAAATGCGACATATTACTAATTTCCTCAGACCACCGAATAATATTGTAAACTAGCTATTTATCGCGTGGGCACCTCGTAGTATCCGATCTCGTTCAAATACGTTGATATCCCTACTTGTATATGTTTTATATGTAATGCTGAATTTATTACATTTTCTGATATTTTATAACAATGAAGATGTAATTTAAAATGCAATATTTAGATCATACGAAGTTGACTCATTATTGTATACGAGCACTAATTAGCCGCACGATCGCTGTCCAATTTAGAATGTTTATGAAAATATTTATTTATTTTTATTTTACTTATTTGTGTACTTTATTTCATATCAAGAAATAACATAGTAACACATAAAACTTACTAATGAGCAAATGTATAGAAGGCGGTATTATCGCTAAATAGCGATTTCTTCCAGACAGCGCAATGTTATACCATTGCCCATACATACACATATTTACTTACTAATACACATATTATACAAAAATATAAGCACATAGATAGCTTACATACTATTCTTTACAAAAATTTCAGATACGAATGAGGAATGAATTAATTTAATCGATATAGAATAAACTAACTAAATATACGAGTATATGTAATGATGATGAGAAAAAAAGAAAGTACACCCAGTTGAGTTTGTTGTGGGCTTTTCTCAAAACAGGGAGCGAAGGACTACCAACTTCAGATAGTAAGTCGTTCTTTGATATCATCATCACACGTACATTGAAGAATGATGTTTGACGATTCAAACTTGCACTGTAATGGAATGCCCATAGAATTTTGGATTTATACTTAATATAACGTCAATATAATTTTCAGCATATATGTTTTTTTTGGAATATGCTTGTTGGTGACTAATTCTAGACAAAATATTATTAGTCTGTCTTGTCCATGGTTTAATTAACAGAAAGTTCATAAATTACAAACAAAGACATGTCTATGAAAGCTTTTAGTATAATTTATATTTTATCTCCCTCACTCTACTTTAGATTTGTTATTAAAGTTAAAGAAAGTCAACTAATTAGGTGTTAGCAATTGATAAACCTGTAAATAAGTTTTAGTTTGTTAGGTTGATAACTTTTTTGAATAGGTAAAGCTAATATGTTACTCTTACGTAGCACTGTTACGCAGTCTGTTTTGTCTATCCATTTCGTAATTCATACATATTATCCCAAAAAAATTGTTTAATTTGTCTTCAACTCGTCATATATATCTTTGTAAAATGTTATATAGTAGACAGATACTACAATATTGTTCGGTTCTTAAGAGACCTCGTCTACGAGAGATACACGGACTCGTAGTAACAATCTATCACTTCGTAGCACATGCTACAAGTGACTAACGTATACCCCACTATGATTCAACTGCTAGTAATTTATGATTCAATAAAAGTCTGCCATTTGCGAAACGTTTTATACATCGGATCTCACTTTGCAATATAAATCCATATATTTGCAATTTTTTTATAAAAATGTAAATTGTAAATTTTATGAAAACAAGATGCACTTTCTAATTATTTCTTTAAATATGTTATAAATCAGCTATTCCTAAAAAAATACCGCGTCTTGTAGCCGATTTATAAGATGATTGTCTTCGATATTGTTACAGGTGCAATTTAAGAAGAGGAACACTTATGTTTTTTATTTCAAGAAATAAAAAATGTGTTTGACGAAAAGAAAATTTCGTAGTAGTGTATATAGACGAACGAACAAGTGTGTGTTTTTACAAGGATCTAGTTGAGAAGACGCTAAACTGTAACAATGGAATATGGTTGAACTATCACCTGCACCTCAGTCGAACTGTGCTTCCGAAAATGATAACGCGCAGTGAAATAAAACCCTAATAAAAAAATTGCGATTAACGATCGAACTGTTGAAGAGAAAATTGTTGTATATAATATATTATATAGTTACTAATCGTTGTCCTTTACAATACTCTTTTAGTCTAATATTTCGAATTTTTTAATCATCGAAGCGGTTGTCGTATTTTTTGTGATAAAATATTGTTAGTATAATGTCTTGAAAGTTTATCATAAGTGGCAAAACTCGGTTGTGATGTGTATAGTGTGTAAGCAGTAAGTAATATTTGGGGCATATTTATCTGAATATATTTTATCTCGGGTGTATTTGGGGACAAATTTTTGTCCGGGAAAGTTTGGGCTGCGATAATTGTCAGCACTGATGGAGCGCGGATGGTCCGCGCTGTGATGTTGGGTACGGTGCATTGTCACATGGTATTTGGCGCAGGCGCAGCTCGGCGCCAGTAAGATGCGAGAGCGGCGTCGCGCACATCACCGCATCGCCGCTCTGTTGACTGCCTGCCTCTTCTTTCTCTCTCAAGCCGACGCTGCTGGTAAGTTTCAATTATTATTACACGACTGCCCAAAAAAGGAATATGCTTTCAAAATTTAATAGGCAACTAGCTGCCTATTGATATCCCATTACTGGGCACAGGCCTCCTCACTCATAAGAGAGAGGATTTATGGAGCATAGATCCAAAACAGTGTTTTATTGCAAATTGTTAAATAACCCGTCTTTAAATTAATTCCGGGTTATGGAGACTTTCTATGCCAAAAAGCACGATGTGTAATATTAAACAACAATTACGAACCATATTTTTTACAAGACAACTTAGTGTTGCTTGCCTATTGGTGCATCAAACCCGTGACTCGTGAATTGCGGCATTTTGAGGATATATTTGACTCCAACATAAAATTAAAACCCTTGAATTGATTTGGATGTGTAGAGTACCTATTCTTACATCGTCCTGAAACATTATACCTTAATTATCAAATAACGTTTTTATATATGGATATTGCTTTCTCGGTTCCTAAAATCATAGTATATAATTGGTTCAAGAAATTTAGTTTTTATTAGGGCAGTCGTGATTTTTAATGTTTAATATCCGTTATCACAAATAGTATTGGCTCTCATTTATTGTATTTAGATTGTTATATAAATTCTCCAAACGGCTATAAAAATCCAGTTCAATTCAAAGGGAGCTTATTATATATATATATATATATANTATATATATATAGAATTTATTGTATACACTGTTTCATATTCAAATGTACGCCATGAATTTCTAGAAATAAATGAGAGTCAAAGCAACTGGCATGCTATTATTAAGTAGTTACTTAAGCACTTTAGGAATGTAAAGAACGAACTGACGATCCAGCGGCACGGAATACTACTAAATAATTACCTACTTTTGTAATGAAAGTACCGCAGTCTATTATGAATTTAGGTTTCTCAAGGGAAAAGGACACTTGTTTCTAATTTACAGGGCATTTTACCCAACTAATCACTGTTATTATATACACATGTAATTAGTATATTATTTATTAATGATACTAGTAATGTGCCTCTCTAATAAATCGCAACTTAAGCGATCACTTTGTACTCAATTTACCAATTTCCAAAATTGTGATATATTCATTGTTCCAACGAAAATGCTAACTTTTAAAGTATGTCTAAAATGCATATTTAAAAAAACAGGCCTCCTCACTCATAGAAGAGAGGTTTTTAAAAGCATAGAACCACCACGTCGCTCCACTGCGTATTGGCAAGCATACAAAAATGCACTCTCTGTTCCTCTCAAAATCCGATGTGACGGCAATCCGACACGACCGCAGAGAGAATAGGTGCAGGATCAACAACTTAACGTGCTCCTCGAGACACAAGGGTGTAGCAAACCGTCAACTTCCCAACTTTGGGCAAATATTGAAAAAATCTTAATAGAAAATCTAATATCGATTTTTGAATTCGCCCAACTCGAGACTCGAACCCAGGATCTTTTTATCTGTATTCGAAGTATTCATGCATGACATATTTAATATTAGGTAATATTAATGTAAAACCGTTCTGTATTTCTAACCATTATTAATTTCGCGAGAAAATTTATATAAATTACAGTAGTACTTTCAAAGCAATAACATTAGACGATATTATTTTTACGAAAGAAAAACTTCCAATTGAAATGAGTACTAAAATTGAAATACCGCTGTTGTTAAGACTCCACTGAGGCGGTTTGTGTTATTATTGTCCGGTAAGAATGCGCTCTACGTAGTTGTATTAAAGCCGCTTAAGCGATTAGTTCCACTTTGAATCCGCCTGAGTAAAATTAACATAATGCCCTTTTACTAAACTTCGTAATTGTTCTTATGTTGGCTCGTAACAGAAGCGCACGAAGGGTTAAATAGTGGTTCCATACGAACACGTCTCATATTCAGTCATTAGCATAGGGAAGGTTATATTAACATAAAACTCGTACCAAAAATCGCATCCGTGTCTCGGGTCTACCGTTCTACCCTTTCCCCGCATAATTATGTTTCACTGGTTTATGAAAATTAGATGTTGGAATGGTTTTACGCACCGAAATTAAATGTTGAGTTTTGATTTCAAATTTATAAGTATATAATTATAAAAAATTCAAGGCTCAAAATTTTAAACTGGTTTACTTTGTGCCGGAATTAAATCCTCGCTATATCTATAATAAAAAAATGCATCGCAAAATGTGTTGGTAAGCGCATAACTCGACAACGCCTGGGTCAATTTTGACAATTCTTTTTTTTTAAATGTTCGTTGAAGTCCAAGGATGGTTTTTACGATGAGAAAAGTTCGAATAATCGCAGGAATAAACCCTAATAACAGCCCTTTTCTGTTCCCCATACAAACGTTTTCTAACTAAAATGTAGAGTCGATTTGACCTTTATTGGTATTCAACAAATAATAAAGTTCATAATAAATTACAAGTACTCACTGTTACAAGTCTAAGCAACGTAGGTGTGTTCCTAACCTAAGAGTAAATTTGCACTTTGTTACCGCTGTATAAAGTTCAATATCAATTGAGTAGTCACAACCCGACAAAATTGAATAGTCACAAAGATGTAAGAGCTATAGATATTTAGTACTGCTGTGATTTCATTTCGAAAATCATTCGTAAAACTGAAATCTGCCTCATTCCAAATCTTTTTGACAGAATGTGAAGTCTGTCAGGTCTGCTAGTGAATAATAAAATGTTAATCAAAGTCATATCCAGTTTTGGTAAGATATGTGCAAATAAACGTGTTGAATAAAATCTATTGTGTATTGTCTTTAACATTAAAATATTAAATTTTGACAGTCCTGATTATAGAGAGGTGAAAAAAATACATGATAAAGTTTGCTTTTGTACCATAACTCTCATAAAAAGCAAACCGTTAATCAAAAACTATTATTTTCATCATAAAATAAACTTTGGGTCAAATATGTGATTGTTTTTCTTTTTTAAACTATATTACAAATATATAGCAATAGATTTAAATCGATTAATACTTACAATGATGAAGATTTAGAAATAAATATCATTTCTGAATAATGGAGTATGTCTATGTGAATGCAGGCGTTCCACGTTCTTAAGCAAGATCACGAATACTTTACAAAGAATATAAATGTTTTACATTAATATGAGCACTGGATTTTCAGTTACAGATATTCTGGTATAAAAATTTCAATTAATTAACGACTTTTGTATTGTATTGCTCAGCATGTTGATTATTTGATTAAGAAAATTTAGTAATACAACGTTATTGTCTTTTTTCTATTGTTGAGCTTTTGCGTACACAAAGCATCTGTTTTAATCTAGAAATAACTTTTGTGTTGAAAATAAACTATAGCACTCGAAACGATTATTGTCATTAAGGCACTTTGCGAGATAAAAGTATCCTATGTCTTAATTCAGGTCATAAACTACCTGTTCAGCAAAATCTTCGTTTTTGTGCATAATTAACTTAGAAAAACTAGGATTTGTCGCAACAAAACCCTTTCTGTTAAGTCCTATAATATATGAATGTAATTCATAGAGTATAGTATATAGTTCCAGAAATACTTGGATATTAACCTGCTTGAACGGTGGGACACTTATTGTTATTTTACTTCTTAAATTGTTATAATGTCCTCGTTACAGACACGCGGCGTGTCATTTGCATAAGCGGGCCGAGGCGCGGCTGCTTCGGCGATAAAACCGCTCGACCCGCGTCGAACTTATGAACGCAATTAATGAACGAAATGATACAACAACCAACCGACTTCACGAAATTACCCTTTTTGTTAACAAATTACACCAAACATGACTTCAACATTAATTTTCGATTAAGAATTTTATTGCCCTCGTAAACGGCGCGCACGAAAAAATGGTTTATGTGTGCACATATTGGAATAAGTAAAAAAGATTTCGTATTAGATCTTTACGACAGCCGAGGAACATATATTACAGACGTGACTATGTTCGTCGGTCTCGATTACGCTCATCGAATCGATTCGTCGAAAAAAATTACGCCGCCACAGACTTTGATTTGCATTTTAATACGCTTATGGGGATAACGCGAAATGAAGCTGTCATATTGTGCTAGAGTGAAGCGTCGTAGGCCAGCCGTTTCAGTAAATCACACGTGAATAATTGAACCGTGAACAGTATACATTGTGCAAAAAATAATTACGTTTTCGACAGCAGGGCCAGATCATAAATATAAAAATTTAACTAAATTTATAAAATGCTTCGTCCAGATCATTGTAAATTGAAGGATAACTATTGAAATATCATCCTATATCCCAAACTATTAAGACTGAGACCGTAAATATTTCTATATTTTTACATTAGAGGTGATCTACTAGAATGGATTTGTAAAAATTCTACTCCCTAAAATTGGCGCAAGTGGGGTTTATAATTTTTTAACAAAATCCGTATTTTTTGAAAATAGAATAATCAAAATTATTATTAAACATAAATATAAAAAAAAACATCCATAAATTCAATATCTAAGTTTTTATCTAGAGTATAAGACAAATAACAAAATCTAGTAAGCCTAGGCAAACAACTACTACTATTTTAATAAATTTAATTATATTGAAGCTCAGAGTCACTCAGCGTGCTATGGAGAGGGCTATGCTCGGAGTTTCTCTACGCAATTAAATCAGAAATGAGGAGATCCGTAGCAGAACCAATGTCACCGACATAGCCCTACGAATCGCGAACCTGAAATGGCAATGGGCGGGGCACATAGTTCGAAGGACCGATGGTCGTTGGGGGCCGAAGGCGCTGGAGTGGCGACCCCGCACCGGACGATGCGGTATAGGCCCCCTACAAGGTGGAGCGATGATATTAACAGCGTCGCCGGTAGCCGCTGGAGCCAGGCGGCGCAAGATCAGGCCTTCCGTGCGACCTATGTCCAGCAGTGGACGTCCATCGGTTAAAGCGACGACGAGCGACGAATTCATTATTCACTTATAATTTTTCATAATAAACATATACAAACACAAATAGCTGGACAGAACAATCTAGCTACATTCAAAGCGGTATAATTTAAGATATACTGGATATATAATTTAATAACTACGTTAACAGCATTAGCAAATGAGGCTTGATGTATAGTAAAGACTTACTATAGATATTTATTTTGATCTTCTCACGTTTAATTTAAATATTAAATCATGACAGAAGAGAACAGATACTCTGTCACGAAGAATTTTTTGTATTAGAATGTCGCGACCCTTACACAATAGGTTTTATAAAACTTTTAAAAGAGAAAGAATAAATAATTTACATTTCCATTTTCATTTTCAGTTCTTTCAACTAGTTCATCCATTACCAACGGCCGGGTATCTTGTAATTCAAAAGAGCTTATATAATTCTATTGGAATGGAAGGCATTCTTATTTAAGGTATATTTTATACAAATCAAGTACTAAACAAAAGTGATACAAGACATTTACCTTTAGGGTCTTTTTTATCAAATTAAAGGCTCATCATTCTGTCTCACGAATAGGCGTTTCAATGCTCAAGATATGCTGGTTTTATGACATTTGAACACAGTTTACAAACACGAATTAGAGTTAGTCTTTGTCAAGCACGTGACCGGACAGATAGCAATATGTCTCCTTTATTTATACTAAATAGAAAACAATGAGGGCTTACATTGCTTAAAAATGTATCGACAACTAATTTTTTTTTCCCCCTAAATTGTTTTGATGATCTCGTTTTTGCGTCTAAAATATAGAGTCTAGTCAAAATAACTAGCATATGGATTTGTCAGGCATCTACTATATGATATGAATATTATTATTACACATTATCATCTTGAAAATAATTAGTGATACCTCTACATACATTATAATAAAAAGATGATAAATAATATAAAAAAATAGTCGACTACCTAAGCCATCCATAGATTTACTTTTACGCAATTTTAACATAATTATTTAATTAAGTTTAAAAAAAACTGCATTAACCTCAAGTGTCATCCGTTACGAGTTTAAGAAATATTTTTAAACTTGAATCGATGATAAAAAATTATTTTATTAAGATATATGTAGAGCTAATTTAAGTTTAATAGTTGGAAAAAAAGTAACACAAATCTATTATTTCTATGTACAAATAAGCACATTTTAAATAACTTTTATTACGGCTTAATGCGATCCCTTAACCACTCATGAAACTTTCATCCCTTCTCTATTCATAATGATAATCGAGGTTAACATCAGAGGATATCGTAAAATATTTACGGGCCAAATGAAAGCTGACTGGTTGGTGTTGTTTGTGTTGACGATCTATTGAAAACAAAATATAACGAGATATTGAAATATTAGTAAATTGCTTAAACCGAGACGGTCTGACTGTTTAAATACTAAATAATAACATTTAAACAGTTAATTTGTTATTATAGAAACTTTTTTTCAAGAAAAACAAATCCTGTGATGTGTGATCGGCGGGTTCATTAAAAAAAGGTGTAACGATAAATTAAATTGTTTTTTGACCAAATTTAATTATTTGGTTGTCATGATTTCATTACACTGGATGTTATGGTAAATATTCTATTCCCAAAAGTTGGTGAAAGTGTATTTAAAAATTTATAATAAAATCCCTAAATTTTGAAAAGAGACTAATGAAAATTGTTATTAAGAATAAATAAAAATAAAAATCCGTAAATTCAATATCTAAAGTTTTAAATATAAAAAAATCTAGTAACCCTAGGCACACTACTACTTCTTTTTTAATAAATTTATTTCATTATTTACTTTTAATATTTCATAACAAACATTTATAAAAACTGCCTCATTGGTCTAGTGGTGTAGTTCGACTACAAACATGAGGTCCTGGGTTCGAGTTTAAAGTTGGGCCACTTCAAAAATCGATATTGAATTTTTTATTAAGATTTTCTTTCAATTTTTGCCCGAAGTTGGGAAGTTGGCGGTGTACACCACCAAATGTTGCCTCGGGAAACACGTTATGCTGTCGGTCCTGCGCCTGATCTCTCTTTGGTCGTGTCAGATTCCCGTCACATGAGTGTGAAGGAATAGAGGTGCACTGGTGTACTTTGCCTGCCGACCCGCAGTGGAGCAGCGTGGTGGGTATATGCTCTTTCTCGAATGAGTTAGGAGGCCTGTACCCAGCAGTAGGACGTAAATGGGACGCTACTTACTTATATATAAAAAATTACCTGGACGTAAGAAGTCTAGCCACATGCAAAACGCTGTGAGAAATTTTATACTGGATATATAATTTAATAACTATGTTAATAATATTAGAGAGTAACACAATATATCAAATATTGAAAGACACTATGTATATTTATGTTGACCTTACATTTATTCCTATATTGTGATGCCATGTACGAGAGAAGAGTGATGAAGAATTTAAAATTTTAATTTATAATATATGATATTAGCTGTGCTCGGCGGTGACACCCGCTTAGATCAGGAACGTGGAAGTATAAAGATTTCCAAAACTATTTTTGCGTAGACTAATATTATGAAGCTGAATAGTTTTTTTGTCTGTTAGATTGAAGGCGCTAATTTCTAAATCTCTGCTACTCAATTTAGTTTGCGCAAAATTGTGCTGAATAGCATTGAAATTGACTTGTTTTGCTTGAATTTTTTAATAGAACAGAAATTAAATGGCATTTTTAATATGTTTGCTCCACTTCTATACCCTTTATGCGTTATCATTCAACTCATAAATATTCATACGCTGTAAATTTGACATACTTTCAGATATTGTTCGGAATACAATTCGCGTTAGGTAGGTATCACATAGCCCCTCGCTTACGTGTTGAGTTATTTGTTTATTATGAGTTGCTGGGATTTAGAATTTATTTCAAATACCGAAGTATCACATTCATTCATATCACAGGACAACGTCATCATAACGTTATCATATTTATTTATTATCAAGGTTCGCCAACAGATGTGACATTAAAACTATTACAGTAAAACATCAACGCAACTGCGCACACCCAATTACTGGCGAACTCGGCATTTTTTATTGCTGACAGGTTAGCGCTTTACTATAATCACGCCTGATGGTAAGTGATGACACTAATAATCTAAGATGGAAGCGTACTAATCTGGTAAGAGGCAATTTACCTCTAATTTCTTAGATCACTTGGATTTGTATTTTTCATTATGTAAGTGATGTTCATAGCAATGAAAAACCTTGAGCAAAAGTTTTAATCTTTAAGATATAAGCCTATAAATACAAGACGGACTTATTTCACTATCTCAAAGTTTAGCGCAACATGACGCTACACCAGAGTCCTAATTGAATAAACAAAAGATAACATTGTATAGTTTAACTATTAGCAAACTTAAAAAATCATAACATTTGGTAGTCTTTCATGGACATTTAAGTCCCAAGGGCCACTTTAACGTCATTCAACCCGCGGGGCAATCGAAGCTAAACTGTCCGTGCATGGCGGGGCAGGTGACGGTTATTTCCGTTAAAAAGGACGGGGAAATTACGGGGGGCAATAAAACGCAGCCGGGCTGTCTAAGGGTTATAATTTCTACACAGCATCGTTCCGGAAGAAAAATTTCTTTGCTTGGCGGTAAGTCTTTGCTGATCGGGTGATAACTAGGCACGGTGGAAGCCTGCGACCAGTCAAATGGCATTATATAGGCATGAAAGTAAGCATTATACATTTGTGTATACGTATAATTTAAATCCTCATGACTACTTGGAAATCTTTTATGAAACAAAAAATATCGTCTCACGGTTAAAACCGGTATTTAGTGTATACAGACAGGTTATATAATTAAATGTGAATAAAACTCGCAAAAAGTTATCATCAAAATTCTATTATAAAACAGTACGCGCTTGTTGTATTAAAAAATCTATATCATTCTAATATACTATCAAAGAGGCGTTAGTCTATGTTTTACGATTCCCCTATAGGTAAAATATTGCTTATCCGTGGGGTAGAGAAATATATATTGCTTTTTTACAGAGTAAATTGTTATAGCGCGTTATCATGTTGTGAGGAATTTGATTTGATCGCAGATACTCGTATACAGTAGTGGTAATTATGCAAGAATTAGAGACCAATGTTAGTTACCATAAGATTTATAAAATCATTTCTATAATCTAAATTAGTAGTAAGGTGTCTGTTACACATGTATTTTTTTCTTTGTGAAGGCATTTTATACATAAATATAAACGTACGTAATATAAGCCAATATACACGCATATACTTAAATAGGATTGTGTTCTAGTTGATCGTGTGGAATTACAACTTTTAACATAACATACAAGTTTATTTATAATAATAATAATAAAAGTACAAGTTATTTTTTTACTTATTAGTTGTCATCTAACAACATACAATAGAGACAATCCAGTTTTATAAAAATTTAATCGGATATATTGGCACCGTTTGCCGCACAACAATATGGCCCACTGAAAAGCAAGAAATTCAGCAACGAAGAGGGTGTCTAGTACTAGAATGCTATCTAGAAAATTTCAACACAAACCGGCCAACCGTTAGATATTAATCTTGGCTCAATAATCGTTTTTGATAAGAGAGATCTCTTTTCAATTTCTTGTAATAGAAAAATTTCAACTTGGATAGGTTTTCTTATTCAAAATCATTGAAATAAACACGATCATCCGTTATATTAAAATCTTTTAGAACTGCATTTCGATTCAGAAAACTGTACATGCCTATATATTAACTAAAAAGTTCATTATAAAGATGATATTGAAATAAGAGGAGTACTTGTTCAAATTATTTATTTTCACTTGTATTTATATGTTTATGTCTATTAAAAATACACGAAACCCGACCTTGATATTGTCTAAAACAAAAACATTGAATATGTTGCTATTGTATTATCTAAACTAATGTTATAAAGAGGAAACATTTGTGTATTTGTATGTAAGTAAGTATGTATGCTTGTAACGGTTTTGAGTCAAAAACTACTGGACCGATGTCATACATTTCTTCACCATTAGAAAACTGCATTTTCACTGAGCGACATAGGCTATATTACTTTCTATAAAAATAGGGACGTCTTATAAAAATGGATTAATGTAACCCAAAGTGTGAAAAAATTAGTCACAATAAATTTGTATTATAGAACGTATTAATTTTTACATAAAAGTTCGCAAGACTATATGTCCAACTACTGTAGTTATGCCAATGTTACTACTTTTTTACATTTTAAAAGATAATAAAAGCGCCAACAATAATCAAACTATATTATTCATTCCTCTGTATTAATCCTTATCCTGTTATATCCTGTTTTATGAAAGACCGTTTCATTACCTACAAAATACTTTATAAATTAGTAAAATCGGGCATTCCATTCAAAAGATAAAGCGATTTCAAAATGTCGAATCAAAAAAAATAAGTCCACTTCCGTTGCCACGAGATCGATATCTAGGTGGGTAAAACCGCGGGGCATCGCTAGTAAATAATAATTATACAGAAGGTTTAAAATAAAAAAATCTATCATCATCTCTTACTAACTAAATATATATAAATTTCTCAGATTAATTGACAGTTTGACTAATTAGGCTACATTATTATAAAACAATATAGTCTCTGGAACTTTAAAGATTGTCAGAATCTATTATCTCACGTTTATCTAGAGAGTATTACTTCCGCACCATTAATTTTTCATTTCGCTCTGAAGCGCCTATCGAGAGGCTCAAGTTGGAATTTGAACGACAAAATCATCCTGATAAGTAAACGTTTAATATTACAGCTATTACGTAGCTCTCGCGTAAACTCAAGTCATATTCAGAGAGGGTTCTTCAGATACTATCTCCAGTTGAGTTCGTAATTACCAACTAACGCTAGAAAAATTGGCTGGCTGTGCAAAAATGGTGGGTCTTTTTTCCCGAGACGGTGAGCAAACAAGGCCGAGATAAGGTGCATTCAGGGCAAAATTGTAAAAGCGTCGTGAACCCCCAACAAAGAATCTTATTAACCTTCCACTTACTAATGGACACCGATAGGGTTACAAAATGCCCTCAACGAAAACCTTTTGAATGGTGATATGGGTGTTGTAATTTTCGTTCCATTCTGAAACATTCCTTGCGTGTAATAATGTCCAATTTAATTGTATTCTAAATGTCCAGTTTATTAGATCGGCGTTACTTTATGCGACCAATTTGTAAGGCAAATATTTGTGTACGAAATATGTCTAAATTGCGATTTTCATTCGTAAAAACACTCAAATTGAACATTACGATTACAACTTTATAAATTAGAACAGTAATATTTATTATTTTTAAAGGGTGTCCAATCTACATTTATATAAAATTAATTCATATAAATGGCACTTTCTGATGCAATTGTATAAAATTTTTAATTAAACGTCACCATTGGACTATTGAATGTTGTTCTTCGTTACTTTTCAGCCAAGTTTTATTGGATAGTTTCAATACGAGAGAGTAGATTATTGATCGACAAAGTTTGCCTAAAAGTATCTTGTATCAAAGGACCCTTGACCATCGCTATTTGAATAGGCATTGCCTCAAAGGTGAACGGGATTGAATCGACGTAGCCCCCGATTTAGGCCTCTGACGAGCCTACACTTCAAGCGTGGCATGGGTAGCGTTGAAAGGAGATGCAAACATGATACATATACTTTACCACATCACTATAGAGCTTGGGGAGACTGAAAAGAGATGTAAACATGATACATGCATAGTTTACTAGTCTTTACTTTGGTGAAGTTAATGAGTGTAGGTGCATAGAAAGAGCCTGCCTTATCTTGTCCCGCTAAAGAGTCGCTCAAGTTTCGTCACGCTTAGGGTAGGATGCTTCAAAAGATGACTATGCTTAAGTGTACGTTGTTGTCTTTTATATTCTTTGAGCATTACATCGCTAAAGGCTATGCGGTGTCAATTTTAGTGCTTTTTTTCGATGGCCATAAATACCTGTTGGAGAGTTGAACCGGTAAAAATAAATTTAACATAAAACGTTTCTCTGTTGCATAGAGCTTAAACGTACAGACTGTGATGTGATTGTAACGACAAAACACACAAAAGAACCGTCTTGAAAACAAACTATACCGACAACGACTCCAAATATAATGCTAATTGTAATTACATTACATTATCGTAATAAGTTGTGAGACTTTTAAGTGTCCAATATTTTTAATTTATTGTTTACTTATCAGAGCATAAAAATCTTTTGGAATTGTTAGTTTTGAAGGCGGTTTTTTTTTGTTAATTTTTTTTTATTTTTAGTGAGTCTGAAGTAAACTAACAAATTTATCGGAATATGGGTATAACCTAAAAAACGTGCTGCTCTTATGAGACATTTACTTTTATTTAACTGAAACAACTTTAGATTGGTACCGTCACACCCGGGATTGAATTCGCAATCTCATGCGTTGCGATGTAATCAATTGAGGAGCTCCGTTGATCATCATTGATTTGACTGCTACAATCACTTAGCTATACCCAAATAAAGGTAGGTGACTGAAATATTAGGATAGCCTATAAAAGAGTATCATTTGGCATGGATCCCATGATCAAAACCTAAACAAATCATCAAACAACCCTCGCAGTAAATCCTTTTCATAAAAAAGCGAATCATAGAAATCGGTTGCCGTGATATTGAGTTATTCGTCCATTACACACACATACTTAAAGTAAATTTAATTCATATAGAAGAAGAATCATCGAACGTTATGAGGTAACAAAAAAAAAGACTAATTTACCTCCTCCTTGTATTGAAGTCGGTTAAAAAATAAATACACTTTTATAAAGGTTCATTCACTTGAAGAAATTTTATACAGCAAAATCCTAATAACATATTGCAACGTCTCATATAAAAATCTTAAAATTTAATTAAAGTAGAAAGCTTTAATAGTAGTCTAAAGTTTTGCTTGAAACTACTCCCTAACAAAAGATATAGATCATCGTGAAATATCGGAGTGGTTGCACTTCCGCTAGCTAGTGAGTTAGATGAGGCGTGCTTCTGAAATTTATTAAAAGTATAGCCTTTAAATAAACGTTGAAACTCTCATGCTAGTATAAGTGAAACACTTTGAAAACTTAGTAAAGTTTATCAGGTAGGAGAACAATATCTTTTAGTTTTTAAATCAGTTTGTCTTTAATACATATGTGTTGTGTTATGATCCAGATCTCTGAAACGACTCAAGCTGTTTGACTGCCCTTTTTCTGGAAAATATTTGATGTTCTGGGGAATAACGTAGGCTACTTTTCATCATTAAATGATGATGAAAAGTAGCCGACATTATCAGAACATAGCTGATAGTACAAAAAATAGTTTCAAGCGTATAAACAATATCATATAACAACTAGTACAGAATAGGTAGAAAGAATATTTTATTGATGGAAGACTATTTAGTATTCTATATACCTTTTTTATTTTAGGATTTGTAGTAATATGTATTTTTATCTCCGTTGGGTTGCCAAAACTTTCTCAATTCGATATCGGAGCTACACGAAAATATCTAGAAGAACGAGTTGGATAAAATTATTAACACGTTTTAATATGAAGCCTCGATCTAGTCACGTTGCTTCGGGGTTTTATTAAGATACACATATGGTGACCTTTATTACTTTCGGCTTCGGTAACGTTTATGTCATGCCGTTTTCCTTCTACAGAACAACGCGGGGATATAACATTATTTTATCATTATATTTACTGTGTGGTAGTATCAGAATTTGTCAAGAGATTCAAATATTACAGTTAATTCTAATGTCCTACGGTATGAATTAAATTAAATAAATATTCTCATTTAATATCGATTGGCTTATTATTATATAAAGTTTTCCTAAAGGTATCTTATACCAAATAGTCCTTGACCATTGCAATTTTAATAAACAATGTCACAAAGGGGAGTGAATCGATAAAGCATCCAATTTAGGCTTCATATTTTAAAAAATAATATTTGAGCAATTAAAAGGAACGTTTCCGTATTATGGTATATATGATAAATGTAATGATTTCATTAATGATTCGCTCATGTGGTATGTGACTGTTAACCTTTGAATAAAGTATCGAACATTAAGTATCTTGGCGTGATGATAGATTATCGTATGACTAGGTATAGTCATATTGATCTCGTAGCAAATAGGATAAGGAAATTTATATGGATTTTTAAAAACTTAAGACATGTAGCCTCAAAAAATATCTTAAATACCGTTTATTTAGCTCTGCTTCAATCTAATATATCCTATTGTATTTACTGTATAGGGAGGAGAAGTCAAAACTAAATTAGAATTAGAAAGAACCCAAAGATTTAATTTAAGTCTTGTTTTTTAAACCTTACAAATACCCTACTGAACTTCTTTATTTCAACTCCAGATCACTTTTAGTCAGAAAATTATATATTTCAAACATTCTACTTTTGATAAGATATCTATTAACTACTTTTTCCCTAATCCTGTACTGCTCACAATCCCATTATTTGTATAATTTAATTAATAGAAAACTTAATATATTTCCCTCAAAATTACGCGAGGCCAAAGTTATTGTAAATAAATACTTACATTAAATTATGACGAAGTGCATTTCTTAGTAAAAACGTATAAAAATATTAAATAAAGTATCTACTTTAATATTATATTTTGAAATAAAACTTATACATTTACACTGCACAGTCGAATAATTATATACTGTATAAGATTTTGTGTTAAATTCTTCATCATGTTATTTTCTTTTCTTTGTTATTTTTCTTTAATTGTTTTTGTTATTGTTAAGGAAGAGCGGAGTCTTCTACCACAGGGGTACCTTCCACCCTTAAAAGAAGGCTCCAACCTTTTTATATGTTAAAGTGCTGAAGGTAACGAAATAAACTATTTTTTATTTATAATGATTGAATGAATATTGTTATTACATTTGATTACTGAAAGTGCCTTTCTAAGGTTTTCTCCACAGAATATTATTAAACTGAGTTAGATTTGACTTTTTTTGTATTACAAGTAAAACAGCGTGTTCTGTTCAAAAGTAAAATCTTACAAAGGTACAATGAATAAATGTATAATATAATTGCATTTAATTTTACTGACTTTAGCTAATATTATAATTAAAAACAGCTGATGTTGGTCTCAAATGTTACTAATAACATTATCGTTTTATAAAAGCTCCAATTCCATAAAAAGGCGTCATGTCTTGATTTTAACTAATAACATAATTGTCAGTTTACTCACAAATAAAACAGTCCAAAATGAAGGCAATTCTCAATTGTAACTAATAACAACATTATCGGTTAGGTAATAATACAAAACAGCACAAAAAGAACAAGGCAAGTCTCGATTGTAGCTAATAACTCCATGTTCACGCCGCGTGTAATTATTTACGTCTCGGCTTACCCTGTTTGCCCGCTCCCATAAAACTGTTATTATACAAAAAGCGTAGCTATGATTTTAAGGATACGACATTTTAGATATTCGAGAAAGAAATACGATATCTAAAATTTCAAAACACATTTTAAATAGTGGCAATAGTAAGTGGGTTTTGGTCGAGTCTTGTTACCAGCAAAGACGTGGCGCCAAGTAAAAATTTGCGTTCCGTTACGAAGCTATTACCGTTATCGCGCTTCCATCTTAGACTGTATATTCAGAATATATATACAAGGTGATAGAAAACGAAGACACACGATAGTACTAATGACACCTTTGACGATGGGTCGGAAAGTCAATCGATCCTGATTAAAAATAAATCATGTTTTTAAAATGTTTTATCGTTAGAATCATCATGTTAGAACAGTTAAATGAAACTATGGTTTCATAAAAAATACATTACTTTACTAATAAAAACCCACCAATGAAATACACAAAATTAAAAACAGTTGAAGGATCAACGCACAGGTCAACGAGCTTTTACTTACACACAAGCGTCGGCTGCGTGAATTCGTTAACCCGAGTGTCAGCTGTTTTTTATCCGGTGTAATGTATTTTTATATCTATTTATCTATCAACCAACCTGTACATACGTGCAATTAATATTCATAAACACTTTTAGACTGAAAGCTACACTTGAGGAATATCTCAAAGATAGAAAAGGTTGGACTTAAACGGTTTGAAATGTAAAATTGTCATTAATGTAAAAACTTATGTCCGATTAAGTACTGTAAGTTTCTTGTTGATATTCTTAAGTATCTCAGCGAGTCTTTTTTTATTCCTAAGCAAAAGTACTATTTTAATTTTATATTATGTGAAATTCATAGCTTTCGACTATCAGTGGTCGAATAACTTATTGTAAGTTGTAGCCGCTCTGAGTTAGAACAACTAGCTCCAAAATTACCTCTTTGCTGCTGCTGCCACAGAGATGTATGACGAAGGTTTGAGTTGCGACCTATCCAATTATTTCGTTACCCCAGATTATACGAACTACTGTGTCCTTTGAAATAATTTACATAAATAGCTTTACTCTGGAACATAGCTAAATTAAGACATCACAACTCAAATCTGTTTGCCTAGCTTTAGTTTTTTAGATCAGTTATACATGTCACAAACTTACACTGCTACATAGCTGGTATATAGTAATTCAATTGAACTAATAGTACACATGCTTCTATATATCATATATTTATATATCTTGTTCAAATGTTTAATCATCAATAAATACTTTGTGTTTCTATACTTAATTTAAAAGGCACTTGATGTTAATTCTGTTATGACGGCCTCACCGCGCCTTGGTGTAAGTAGTGGCTTCACTAAGAGAGGTCTTAGGTTCTATTTCCAGCAAGGCAGGCTTAGGATATTGTATTTTCTAATGTGACTGAGACTGGGCTGCTACGGTCTGGTAATATGCTGTATAGGAACCATAAGAGAAAAATCTTCTCTTACTTTATTATATTACTTATTTATACGAGAACGTTGTTGAAATGTAACATTATAAATTATTTTCAACTTATCCGGTTGTATTTCATGAAATTATGTTATATTTTTTTGTACGCGCTGTTATCGTTAACAAAGTGACTTAGTGATATTTATTTAGTTACGTAGTATATATATATATATATATATATCTATAAGGTTGTTAACTGACTTTTCAACACTCAGTCGACACACAACAACTATTGAAACTGGAAATTAGATGCATTTTGAAAATTTTAACATTTATATACTTTCAATATATGTACTTTTTGGCTATTTTTATGATGAACGCTTTTGTAGAGAATTTAAGTGCTAGATAGATGATATTATACAGATTCATATAAGCTTTCTTTATCCTGAAATTTACGTCGTAATAAGAAATTCCAGGTATTTAAATTATATCTGTCTCAACCACTGGCATTGATAAATGAAATTCGTTCCCACCTACAATTTAAGACGTTTTACAAAATAAATATTTCACGAAGAGTACAAAAAACAATTCAATTTAATAAGTAAATAACATTGGAAATTCTATCCAAAAGTTTTGTTAGCTGAGCTAGGATTTTTTTACGATCTAGTAGCTTATAAGTATAAACGGGATCCGACAATATTTCTCATGAACATCTGGCAATGCATTAAGATATGAAATTGCAGAGCACTGCTCTTTATCACCACTTGTTAGAGTCGCGGATCATTTGTCTAAGAGCTCGCAATAAAGTTTATATGAAGAGGCGTAACCCCATTCTGCAAACGAGCCCAATAAGAATTAGATGGATATCAAAAGATGTACAAGTATATTTATCTTGCACAGCCAAAAATAAGCTCGCTTCGTTGAGTGCAAATTGACTAGTATTTCTTTTACTGACTAACTAATACTAACCTGTGTTTGACAGTGGTCTAACTTGATAGTAAGTGATGATATTGTCTTAAAGGGGAAGAAATTACTTCTTATGATTTATACACAGCATACTGAAACGCTATTTTGCTAGTCAGTCCGTCTTGTTTGGTAGTTTGGTAACTATCCACCTCTGAAACTGGATTGCTGGCATGCTATTCGGGTATTCAGACAAATTAGACGATGTAATTTCCTAAAGGAACCGGAACCAGGATCCCTGTAACCAATGCGAATACATAGTTAATATATATGTCTTATATTATAGTCTTTAAAATTGACCAAATAAATTATGAAAATAAAGAAAATTCATTTATCTATAATCTATCTATTCAATCGAATATCATAAATCAGGGTGTAAAGTATTTTCTCCCAGTATTATATGATAAATAACTTTCCACAATCGTGACTTATGCGAAGGTGTCTAAGCTCAAAGTGTGACAGCGCGGGTGATAACCGTAAAAGTAACAACAGGTGTGAATATCATCCAGTAAATTGGCTGACGTGTCACTCCTTTGAGTGTTCAGGTTATTACCACACACGATGGAATATTATAGCCCATGTAAAATTGCATAGTGGTAACGAGTCTGGGTTATGTATCTCTTTTATGTGATTTCTCAACACAGTTCTTTTACTTGACTATCCCAATTAATTAATCCCAATGTTTACTAAAACGGCAAATACGTAAGAAAATTTAACCAAGCAATGTGACGTAAAGTTAATATAAAACTTTGATGACTATATCAATAATTTTTTTTTTATAAAAAAAGCAATTTCAAGCAAGATAATGATATATTAAACAATTGTGATCTTTACATTTTAGCGTTATTAAAGTACCTATACTTAATGAACACAACTTTCGTTGTTTATAATAAAACCATGCAAACGACTTCATTAGACAAGCAATGATATGAAAATGTTTTTTTTTTACATAAAACTCACTCATTCGTTATGAGATCTTTGAAAGAATTGGCGATTGACTTGAAGTTGAAAAAAGTAATTATTTATATAACGTAGACGGTTTTTAATGGATTGTTCCATATCTCCATGGGTTTTGGAACAGCTAGTAGTCAGTATAAACCCAAATCTTGTCACTATGAGTACAGATTTTGAAAAACTATTTAGTGATTTTATCGATCAGACGCTGTTTTAATGATTGTGTTTTATTCCCAGTAAAACTAAGTAACTAAGTAGCAGCCCTTTTAACGTCCCACTGCTGGGCACAGGCCTCCTCACTCCGAGGAGCGAGGGTTATTAGAGCATAGACCCACCACGCTACTCCACTGCGGATTTGCAGGCATAATACACAAGTGCACTCTCTATTCCTTCACTCTCAGAGTCCGATGTGACGGAAATCCGACACGACCGGAGAGAGATCAGGTGCATCATATTCCTAGTAATTAAATGTTATTTATGTGTTAAAATTAAAAATATTGAATACGTAACGTAAAAATTAGAATTTAAAATGTAAGCTTTCTTTTAAAAGAATATTTACTTTACCCGTGGCGTGTGTCATTAGTTCTCGACAGGAAGACTGGTGCCGGAAAAATTGCATGACTAAAACTTTACTCCTTTTGTCAGCCAGAAAGAGTAATGCGGCACAATTATGCGACTAAATACAAAATACAACTTGGTTTATTTAATAAAGCGCTGTTTTAATTATACTTCTGTTGGGAGTTTTAAAAAAACGCAATATTTGTATAAGCATACATTCTATATTATTTCTTAACATTGAAAATTAGCGTTTGTGTCAGACATACATTTTATCATGCAAGCAATAACGTATATATGTTTCTTTTCTGTATGTTAAATAAATGCAATATATGAATTATGCGATCTCTTTTAAAAGAAAGCAACATGACAGTCAACTGCACTCTCTGCCTGCTTTAACAGCATTTTTAGAAATAGACGCGTTTCGTAATGTAACTCTAACATAAATAAAAAAGTGCGTGCGTACAAAGTACACATGTCAGAGGAGAAACTTCTTTGATAAACTAATTTTTAAGTCTTGTTTATATTTATACAAATCTAAAACTTTAGATTTTCGAGACTTAGAGGGAGGGAAAAAGGAAGATAAGTTAGGAATGTAATGAATGTACATAATTGTCTATAAAATATTGATAGTGTCGAAAATTAATAGAAATAATTTATTGAAATCTCAAATGACGAATTATAAAAAAAAATGCTACGTGTTTTTTGTCAATATTAGAAATTTAAAAAAAAAATTAAATTCAAAATTTAGAAAAGAGAATTTGTGAAATATTTTTATTTTATATTTTATGAAAAGTGGTATATTAAATTATTAAATGACAAGTGGCAAATTAAAATGCCATATGTTATTTGTACGTGACGCTAATCACGCGTTTCATCCGTCAAAATTTTACACTCATGCGCCTAAAAGTTTCACTTCAAAAATCTACTTGACATCATAGATATTAATTAAAAACAAATTTTAGTTGATAAATCACTCCATTTACGATTTTTTGTGAATATATAAATTTATTATTTATATTTCGACGTATATTGCTATTTATGTATTGTAATTACTGTCCGTATTTTGACATTTCATTAAATATTAATGCTAAGGTTATCAAGTAACGTTGTAACATGTATTTATAGACAAATAAAGAAATAATAGGACCTCACGAAACCCTTATATCGCGTCTGGGAATTTATCAAAAACTGTATATACAATTTCATGGAAAAAAAATTACATATTCTGAATCTTCACGGGCATATGGTAGGTATATAACTCAAACCACATTTAGTAAATAAGTTTTATGACAAGTTAAAGTAATTGAAATAAAATCACATTGTTTTAGTACGCATCCTGTAGTTTATCAACTGACTTTTCATTTATGTTTTGTTGTCTAATTTACCTTATTCTACTTCGGTATTTCGGCCTCTTCTTAGATATTCCATAATTCCTTTGTATGTTTGCTGATAGGTCAGCGCTTGGTTATTATCTCACCTGATGGTACTTACCATATAGTGGTTATCCTAAGATGGAAGCATCGTAACCTGGCAAGAAATAATATACTTCTTATGGTTTCTACACAGCATGTATCGAATCTCAATTTTTTTTTTGTTTCTTCGCAAAGTCTTTATTGGTATTGTTAGAAGTTGCAATTTAATAAATTTGGCCTGCCAGGAATTGAACTCTGGACCTCTGCCAGCAAAACGAGTATTATAATCATTGCACCAACGAGGCCGTCAGATATATGTCTGTTATAATAACATTACGTACGCTTGATAACAAAAAAATATGTATATTATTATATATTAATTCATGACGAATGAGTATTATCTCGTCGTTTCGACGACTACCGGCTAAAAGTTTATTTTCATATTTCAAGTGGAAAATAACTTTATATAACTATCGCTTTTTAGTTGTTTTGTAGTAAACTTTATTTTAATATCAGCTTATGGCATAGCTGCAGTTTTAGTTGCATTTTGACCCAGTTTTAGGCCTGTTTCTCTATAAATAAACACTCTATACTGTATTTACATATAAAAGTTACCAAAGTGAAATCACCGAAGGATCCGATATTAAGTTATTGGATAGGGGTCGTCCGGTAATTTTCCGCCGCATAACCGGATAACTACATGAAAGTAACAGCATTAGGTTGGGTGTATCTAAAATCCTTAGAAGGAGGGTTTAACCGTTGGAATTAGATAAAATATAATGAAATAGCTATCAGATTTCAAATTTATATATCTAAACTATTATTACAAAGATGAAACATTTGTATTTTGTATTAAAGTATGTATGTTTGTAACGTTTTCACACAAAAACTACTGGCCCGATTTCAATTTTTTTCACCCTTATAAAGCTGCATTTTCACTGAGCGATATAGGCTATATTACTTTTTTTTTTAATAAGGATCCCTAATAAAAATGCATTAATATAACCCAAGGTGTTTAAAAATTAGTTACAAAAATCTGTCATCGCGTGCGTTGCAGAAACTATTGATGATAGAACAATAAAATGTTCTAAAATATTATAGAAAATATTAATATCTACAAAAAAGTCCGGGATACCATATTTCCAATTACTGTAGTTATACCACTATAACTACTTTATTACATTTTAAATGTGCCGACAATAATCAAACTATATTATTTATACCTCTGTATTAATCCTTCAGGCGCAGGACCGACGGCTTAACGTGCTCTCCGAGGTACGGGGGTGTATCACACCGCGAACTTCCCAACTTCGGGCAAATATTGAGAAAATCTTAATAGAAAACTCAATAAAATATAATAAATTTTTTGAATTGGCCCGACCTGGGACTCGAACCCAGGACCTCATGTCTGTAGTCGAACATACTAACCACTAGACCAATGAGGCAGTCTGATGCGCCTGATCTCTCTCCGGTCGTGTCGGATTGCCGTCACATCGGACAATGAGAGTGAAGGAATAGAGAGTGCACTTGTGTACTATGCCTGCCAATCCGCACTGGACCAGCGTGGTGGGTCTATGCTCTAAAACCCTCGCTCCTCGGAGTGAGGAGGCCTGAGCCCAGCAGTGGGACGTTAATGGGCTGCTACTTACTTACTTACTTATTAACTCTATCCTATTCAATACCTGTAAAATGGTTTTTAAATTATTAAAATCGGACATTTCATTCAAAAGATGTAAGGAATTTAAAAATGGCCATAAGAAAATAAATTATCCGGAGTCAAGCTCGCATGAAATTATTTTTCTGCCACAAAACAAAAACTGGTCAAATGTTGTGTATATTGATGTTCTGAGACAATAAAGTATTTCAAATAAATCTCTTCTCCAATATTATAGAAAAATATGCATTTGACTAAATGTCTTTATTTTTACAAGTTATTATTATAATCATACTAAAAATATTTGGACCAATTCCAAAAATTCTTTCATTGACTCCTTGAAATCAAAACCTGTAGAGCATATTTTTAAATTGACTAATAATGTTGGACATTCTACATAAATGATGTATCGAATTTAAAATTGTATTTCTTAAATATATATTCGTTGTAAAGTTAAATCTGTATATGAAAGTGTCTCTATATATGAGAGTAAGTGTGTATAAGTAAATCTGTAGTCCGACTTAGTATAGCCACGAGAGCGGTTTTTATGTGAGTGAAACGGCGGGGCATTGCTAGTAAATATTTAGTTGGTAAATATTGTAAGTTTGAAACAAGACAATTAAATGACTACATACTTTAGCTTTGGATAAAAACCGTTCCCTAGGAATATAAAATTGTTTTAACGGGATGTTTACTGACACAAAAGTAACTGTAGACGGAGTAAACAAAAATAAATCTCTCTCTCCTATGCGTGAAGAGGTATACGACTTACAGGAGGTAAAAGGCTACTTACCTTATGTTTAGAATAATAATTGATATCAGAAAATTTACTATAGATACTGGAACTGAATTTGAGTTTAAAGCTGTATTTATTACAATTGTATATACATGACTTATAGATAAAAAATGTTTGTTAAAATGTTTGCCTATTATTAATATCTGACACTAGTGAACATGTGTCACATCTGCACTCGCGGCACGTTTCTGTGCGAGCGTTGGGGCCAAATCGGAAATGCGTATTCAAGCTTCGGGAGATAAGTGGAATACATCACTATTGACTGCTTTGTACCCTGATTGATTTAACGAGTCGCAAAGGCTTGTAGGTTCAGATTTCTTGTATAATTAAAATATACAAGCTGTTAGGAGATCGCTTCCGAAAACGAAAACAAACGAAAGTAATAATGACACCACTGATGATGGGACGGAAAAATATCGATCGTGATTTAAAAAAAATCATATCTTTTTAAACGTTTATTAGCATTATTTACGCTCCATTATATTAGTACAACTAAATGAAATGATAGTTTCATAAAAAATACACTAACAGTAAAAGACTCACCAATGAAATACAAAATTATAAACAGCTCACGTCTTAGGCCGGGTCAACGAGAATCAGGATCGATTTTTTCCCTTCCCATCATCAAACGTGTCATTAGTACTGTAGTCTGTTTAGTTTTCCGAAGCGGTCTCATAACTCCTTGTATGTAAGTTTAATATTAATATTTTAAATTTTTTTTTTGTTTTTTTTTCTTTATTGCATATTAATAAAATACACACATTAATTAACAGAAACTTAGAAGTAATAGAAACAAATGTACAAAAGGCGGTCTTATCGGTAGATAGCGATTTCTTCCAGACAACCTTTGGGTTTAAAAATATGTAAATAAAATGTTGGATGGGCAATAGCATAAACATACATACAAACATTTACACACTATTACACATATAATTCAATATACATATAAATACACACACACATATATATATATGTTATACAATAATATACTTACATATATAGAAAGTATACATAAAACTATCTCAATATATGTCATCTAACCTTTATCTGTATTTTGGAGATAGTTTAATAGTTTTTCTGCTTTTAATAGTTTTTAATAAATTGTTTCTGTATATTAGTATGAAGCAACCAATATTTGGTTTAACATCGGAAACCGGAATGGTTTTTAAATTTGTATGTAATGAAAGAAATCAATCGAGATATCCTATTCTGCATTTACATCAGCGGCTGCGGGTCAAGTGTATTACAATAGCTTTAATCGGAGACAAACAACAAAGTAGCATACGAAAGAGGAAATATGTTGCACAAGGCTAAATTCAGTCGTGTCAAGTTTACACCGTCGCAAATCGATCAGTTAGTAAATGTCAGCCAAGTCAAAGCTGATGCCAGAGACCCGCAGTTTTCAAGCGAAAAGCTAAATAGCTGAATTCACGGTGGCTTTGTGAACATTTCACATATTTTCTCGTACAGTCGACGTATATTGTTCCCTATATACCAGCTGAGCCAGCTGAATTGCCACAACTTGACGAATGGCTAATGAATAGTTAACGTGTTTCGAAATGGTTGCATTATATATTGCGCTTTTGTTCGCCGTTTATTTTTGAGTTATTGATTGGCAGGACTGCCTCATTGGGGTAGTGGTCGAGTTTTCGAAATCTATATTGAGTTTTTTATTAGGATTTTCTCAACATTTGCCCGAAATTGGGAAAAATTTGGCGGTGTGATCCACTCCCGTGTCTCGGAGAGCACGTTAAGCCGTCGATCCTGCGCCTGACCTCTCTCCAGTCATGTCGGATTGCCGTCACGTCGGACTATGAGAATAAAGGAATAGAGAGTACACTTGTGTACTATGCCTGCCAATCCGCCGTAGAGCAGCGTGGTGGGTCTATGCTCTAAAAACCCTCTCTCATATGAGTAAGGAAGCCTGTGCCCAGCAGTTTGACGTTATTGGGCTGCTACTTACTAACGACGAATATGTTAATCACATTATATTTCCACTAATTACTAACACATTAGTTATTTTATGTAAAATACAAAGTATATAAAAGACAAAAATAATAAGCAAAAAGTTTAACACAAAAAAACAAAACTTTATATTAAATATTGATATAGACTATCCTTAAATACATTCATTTTATCGTGCATGATATCGACATTATTATAATTTTCATTATAAGTGTGACATGATCGATAAATTAATGTATTTTTGGAATAGTTGGTCAAAGATGCTGGTTCCAAAAATAATGATTGGTGCCTAACATTAGCGTTCCTGGGACATGAACACCTGGGACATTATGAAAAATTTTAAATAAAATTATTTGGTCTCTGATATTTCTTTTTGTTTCTAAAAGATTTAATGGAATATTGTTAGTGTTATTGCCAGAATAACTTTTTCTATAGTGTAAGATGTATAAATACACTGTAGATATTTAACATATTCGTCAATTTGTTTCTTCAATTACAGTAGAAATATAAGGCTTATTATAGAAAAGTTAAGAATAACATGACTAAGTGACCATTTTATTACTTGACCGGTCCCGTTTTATTTCTCGTTACTGTTATAGAACCACGATCGGTCCGACCGAATGATATTTTGTTTATTCAATTGTACTCTTTCAGCCGTAATTCCGGATAGAATATTCAGAAAATTCCGTATTTGTTATTCAAATATTCATATTAGAGGTTGGAATGGTGGAAAACTTGGCCTACAGCCAGTGGGCATCGCTTAAGTAATCCTTTGTCTTAATCATTTATTTACTTAAAACAGATCAAGCTTTAAATATGTTTGTATTTGAAATGAAAATCACAATAAGCCCCACTATGTTTGATGACCGGTAGAGATCGGAATTAAATTTTTGAAGTCGAACTTCTTTAGGCGCATTAGGGTAAAATTTTTACGCATTAGTGTTTTTTATGCTTAGGTAGTTTAATATTTAGAAAAAACCTGTGGGTTTTACATTTGCTACTCGTAATTTAATAATTTAACAGAATATTTTCTATAAATTATAAAATAAATATATTTCATAAAATCCCTTTTCTAAATTACAAATTAAAAGCAAAATTTAATTTATAATTTCTGATATTGACATAAACACGTGGTTTTTTATTTACATTTCGTCATTCCGTTAAATTTATAGTATTAATTTGTGGCACTTTAATATTTTAATGACAATTAAATTCCCACCATAGCTTCCTTTTTCCCTTCCTCTAAGTTTCGTAAAGTTTGAAATTCGTATCAATATAAACAAGATTTAAATTAACGATAACATTAGAAAGAAGTGAAATGGTAGTAATATAGTAAATCACACATGTAACAGAATTTAAATGATCTTTTACAGATGCGTAACTTGATGTCCTATAATAATCGCTTGGCCAGGATGTTCTGACAGCTATTAATATATTAATTATCATACAATTACTAATTCTGATTAATCGGATTAATAACAATTAGTATAGGGTAAGCAAATAAAAAAAACACTACAACTCTTCTATAAAATTTCTTCAAACTCGTTTCATTCAAAGGTTGTACTCCAAATTATTAAAGAAAATGAGGAATCCTGTAAAATTTATAGATTCATATGTACATAAAACACGAGCGTCTCCCCGTTTTCTTAATATTTGTGATATTAAAAGACCTTTAGTACAAGTATCTTGTTAAATTTTATTACCGAACTGTTATTTGTCAAATATAAAAAAAAACTTGTGCCAAATTGCCCATCCACAGAGCCCTTATTCCCGCTAACAAAGTTAAATATATTTTTATTTCCTTCTTTACCGTACGCCTCTACCCTGTTATTACAAACTGGAGTGTTTCGACACTTCTTAAGAAACGTTACTTCACTCTTATTAATCACGTCCTGCTTCGCGATTTTTTTTGACCGCAAGGAAATAATAAATTTTGGGTAATTTGCATTTTGGCCCTTTTCCTCCGCCTTTATTTCAGCGTTTTCAACATTTGCGGTTTCCTTATAATTTTAATTAATTTTCTTGCCGCTTCTATATATTTTAATATCACATAATTTTATATTAGTAATATAGCGAAAATGTAGACACCCTTGTATATTACAATATTTTAAGTATTAGCAACCCGACTTTATTAGTTCCTTAATCTATAAATCAACATTCGATTATCTTCTTGAAATTATAGTGCCCTAAATTTGATTATTTTTAATACCAATTGCTTTTTAATGAACGAAAATTAATACAATACTCGGCACATCGCGAAAAATGGATAGAAAAATAAATTTCTTCGAGCAAATCCCTGATAACCGGTCAGCCGTTCGAACTCATCAATCATTAGCCCTTCGCAGGGCTGATGGATGTAGTCCTGGACGAGATTGCGGGCCTCCCTCGACGTATCAATTTATAAGACGAAGAATGAACTGTCAGTCGTTCGCCGGATTAGCGTTAAGCATTCCGATACCTCTGCTAACGAGTATTGGCAATACAGGATAATACGTCTTCACGAACATATAAATTAATTTAGGAAGGAAGAAGAACAAGTCTTGCATAGTCTTCCAAAACAATATTATTTAAGATGTGTTTTCGACTTCAGTACTTATATTGATAAATTTTAAATTATGCATATCAAATCAAATCAAAATATCTTTATTCAAGCAGGCCTATTACAGCACTTTTGAATCGTCAAATATATATTTTATCCACAAACTAATTCTAACGTACGTCTGATGATGTTTTTAAAGAACGACTTAAAATTACTGTTACATGGGTGGGTTCCTTCGCGCCCTGATCTGAGTAGAGTCCACAACAAACTCAGTCGAGTATTTTGTATTTCTTTTGTTACCATCATCATTACAATATCATAGTAGTTTAATATATTTCAAGTCAACTTAGAGCAATTCGTTCTCTTCCACGCGTTTTTACCGTCTAAGTAATTTTGCAATTTATAATATGATTTTTCTATCAACTTTCTTTTAACAGAGACTTTGAATTTATTAATCTCTGGAGCGTCTTGTGGAAGTTTATTATAGAAACGTATACATTACCCTTAAAGGAGTTGTTAATTTTATGCAGCCTAATAGAAATTATATCAAGTTTGTGTTTATTCCTTAAGTTATATGATGTACATTCACTCTTTTTATTAAAAGAGTCAATATTTTTAGGTACGTACAGCAAGTTTTTTAATATATATATATATACGCAGTGAACTTTCATTATGTTAACTGCCTTGAATTTGTTTCTTAGCGACTCTCTTGGACCCATATTGTAAAGCGAACCAACGGCCCTTCTCTGCAGTACAAATACTGCATCTATATCAGCATAAATTTGTATGTTATAAGTACTATATTCCCATGTCTGTATAACTCAAACCCACCTATTTGTTGATCATAAACGTGCAAACAAAGTAGGTACAACTTCTTTCCGTAAAAAAGATGCTTTTATTTACGTTACAAGTCGATCAAACATTATTGCTGAAGTTACCTTTAAAATATTATGTTTCCGCACTTCCGCGGCTTTCACCTGCGGTTTCATCTATAAACTTAGTTATTCAACAAGCTTCAACTCGTAAACTGTACTAACATTATTACCTATGCCGCACATAGTTCGTACAAGCTAGCAACATTTAAAACTCCTTTTGGCCGGAAGCGAAGTTTGGCTAATGGTTGAATTTCAAAATTGTTAACATAAAACAGCCACCATCGCCGCGGTTATCGGCCAATTCCACGTTGTGCCGCGAACACGAATTCCACGGGGATGTACCGAGATTGTGCTTTTGTGTCATTTTTAATCTTTTTCAGACATAAATTTAATAACAATATAACATTCTTTATTGTACACCCAAAACTTAAAACATGAAAGATATACAAATAAACATTAAGAAGCACAATTGGCGTTCTTATTGCTAAAATAGCGATGTTTCCAGGCAAACAAAGATCGCTTAAAAGGATGTATGTGTGTGAATGCGGAAAGATGTGTACTCAAATTGTAAATTATTATACACTCATAATAAAGTAGTACCATCAGTATCCTTTTAAATTTTTGTTAATCATCTTGCTTGGAAAGGAAGTATTCACCATTTTTTAAAATATATTATGAGATTAAGCATTAATCTATTTATGTATTGTATGAATCAAATTGTGGTATAATATAATTGTTAACATGGGAGACAATACACTTTTTTACATCACATGTATGAAATACATACAATAATTAACTAAGTAAAAGGTACAAGTGCGCATCCTTATTCCTAACTATGATTTCTACTAGATACCCATAGTGTTAGGGAAAATCTTATTCCAAAAAAGGATACGTGGTATACAAAAAGTATACCTACGCATCCAAATCCAAAAATACGTAGTACATAAAATATATCGTTGTCGTTCAAGTAGACTAAGAAGGGTAGTATATTTTTACAAGACTTCTGAAAATTTTCCATGATTCAGTTTCTCTTATTATCAGAGATAGCTTGTTCCGTAATGGGTTAGCATAGTGATCATTTCAAATTATTCTTAAATAACCCATTCCATAATAAACAATATGTATAATCGTATCGTAATTTACTTCTATTTACGTATATTCAAACCATGTTATTATCGTACATGATATCTAATATTCTTAAACCTGGGCAACTGTTTTCACTGTAACACTTTATATATCTAAATTCTGAGGTGAACTGTCACAACATTTCTTAACTTTCGGCGACAATACAATCCTCTTACGTCAGAAGCAAATTGACACACCGTGTGATGTGTTATTAGTTTTTGGTTTACATTTATATAAGTTACGCAATATTTTTACTTCAATCTAGCTGTCACATATATGAATATTAAAATAAAACAACTTCTCAAATGATTTTAGTATTCAATATTTCTCCTGATAATTCGTAGTCATAATATATCAAAACCTTAATATATACATTTGTATGTAATTGCTTAGAATAACTTCCTACATAACATGTATATAAAGACATCAGAAGATAGTTTCTTTATGGAATTTGTCTAATAAAGTTGTAAGTCATAAATGTGGCAACATATTTCTTGTCATCTTTGAATAGCTTCCAGGTATACAACCATTAGTTATATACGCACTCATATAAAATAAATACAAGAAAGCGACAATATCCAAAACGAACTATTCAGGTATTTACATAAAGCTCTCTTTACTTATATATTAATCATATTTTTCCTGTTAAGTTGTCCCTGCAATCAACTCGGCAAACACTTCTATACACCTACAAACGCCTGCTCTTGAGGGTTAAGTAAACTTCCAGCCTTCCAATTAGACGTCAGTCGATTCCCATTTTATCCGGAAAAGTATTAATTGAATCGTTTGCGCATAGTAGAAGGAACAAATTAAGCAAACTATTATTATTTATTATCTTTGTATTATCTTATTAGGGGTAGTTACACTATCACTATCACACATTTTTGTATTGCTGACATAATTTGGTTGAGGATTAACCTGGTACGAGGATGACCTCGTACCAGGATAGCGCGATTGCTTCCTCCTTGATTTCCTTGAAGGAAATGATCCTTGTTTGCTCTTAGGGTAGTAGGTAACTAGGCTAGGCTGAAGCCTCTCCCCACTCCAGTCCCAGACAGATTAGAAAATACAATGTCCTCAATTTTCCCTATTGGGTATCGTACTTAAGACCTCACCTAGCAAAGCGAGTGCTCGCACCGTTGCGCCAGCGAGGCAGTTAAAAAGGACAGAAGGCAGTTTTTTTTTATTATTTCTACCTCAAATTACATTCGCCTAATTGTTGCTATATTGCAGTTTGTTTCCCCGAAATTTACCTAGAATAAATTTTAATACGATTTTAAAAAGGACTTAGAAATACTTCTACTGGAATTCGTGAACATCGTCAGAAGTCCAAAACAGGTTATTCAGAATATAAAATTGCAAAATGCTAATAAAGAATTATATACTCGTATATTTAAATAATATTGCGAAGCTTAGTTTTAGCGGTAAACTACTTGTCAGGAAAAAGAGATTATTAGTTTTTATAGCCATTATTTCATAGGCTATTTTTGTAAAAAAATATTCGCCTCTTTTACTTTTAATCGGATACTCATCCTGGAATGTAGCAATTTTCGCCGGTGCCCGTCACCCACTTTTAGTGGAATTTAATCCTATCCCGCAGATAGGCCGGTTACTCGGATTTTGCAGAAAATTTGCGTACATTTTTCCTTTGCCTTTGTAATTCAATCGTAACTTATGCTTCAGCTCTTCAGTGTTCGGTTATATTGAATAAGATATTTTCCCGTATAAAAGTAGGCGGAAATGTTATTACGCGAATTTACGTCGTTTGGTTAGGCAGCTTTTACAAAGAGTTATTTCATTTTCTCTTAAAGTTAATTGCATTTTAGTTGGACAGATTAACAGTTGGTATTGTTTAATTTTTTGCCTTTATTTACAATTCCGCTTAAAATTGTATTCAAAAAATGAAAATACTTCATTTTTTGTATTATTTTTAATCTCTCTTAACATTGACATGTATAAACATTACATTACTTTCAAATAAACATTAGCACTGTATAAAAGGTTATGTAATGTCATAAAAATAATCGAAGTTCTAATTCTGTGCATTCTATATTGATATAAAATATAATAAACGTTTATTGCGATACTATTTTTCAGATTTATGAAATTTATTTATAAAAAAGGTCAATTGAGTAGTTATGTTAAATCGCACATCGCGTAAAAGATATAAATGTTTTTCGAAATGGATTAATTTTAAGGTGCAGTACTAGCAGAAATGTGCTGATTTTCATTGTAACCTCGTATGCATATTGCAGGTAATGCAATCACTATAAAAGGTATAATTTCATTTCAAGTTTATTTTAAATGGAAGTCACGCCGGGTAATTTTGTTTTAAATTCAAGTTCTACGTACGACGATAAACAGGTGTTACGACATGCAATTTATTATTACTTGTGAATTTTTTACTTTTACGTGTTTAAATCTCGAGCATAAAACTATTTAAGACTAACGGAGATTACATATCTTTACATATTATAAAACATAGTCCTCGGCTGCGTCTGTCTGTCCATCTGTTTTTTATGTTCTCGAAACGCATGCGGTACTCACAATTAGATAGAGTGGCTTACGAGGAATAAATAAAAAATATATAGGATATAGAATATAGATTTTCAAGGTTTTGTGTAAATTGGTTGAACTACAACGAAAATTATTGGAAGCAACGAATAAAGTAAAGCCCCCTGGAAGCTTTTATTGAAGACTTTGCCTGATGCCTTGGAGAGATAAAAAAACAATGCATGATGGGATATTCATCTTTTATAAATTTATAAAAATATCTACTATGGCATAAATCTCTATTTTCAGTAAAGCTCACTTTACCCTTTTATTTTACAAAAATAAAGTGTCGACATTTACTGTTATCTTTCCTTTACTTTTATTGCCCTGAAACAAATACAGAATAGGTTTTGATTATATTTGGGACTCATATAATATTATATATACTGTATTAGTATTTAATATTATCAATTTAATAGACCACATTTCTCAATACGTATGCCTATTTACAAGGTTTCTTTTTAATCTATAAATATTCTTATTTTTAACCGCACCTTACATGTTTAGTTAAATTTAATCTTAAAGAGACATCAAAATAGGTGAAAAAAAATGTTGGTAATAAAAGGAAGTCGGTAATTCCAAAAACAGTGCCAGGAAACAAGGGAAGATAATTGTTTTCTTGATTAATTCTGAATACGAAACGTTCTTCCGTTCCCGGCAGAGATCCGTCTGTTTATACTGGCTGTGTAATTGAAAAAATCAATGTTTTCTTGAGCACTGAAAAATGTCGTCTGGAAGATATATATTTACTTTTTAATGTAAGCTTTGTAATTTGATATATTTTCATACTTCTCATTTCATTTTTGCTTTTCAATTATACCAACAGAAATAGCAGCCAGTTTATTGTATTAAAGTTAATTAAGATATCTGTGTCTTACCATCATTATTTAGTTGTGCTAAAATTAACATGAAGTTTATCCGAAAATATAAACTCGGCTCGACTCCTAAATTATTATAAAAACACTTTAACACTGTTAATGTATTTTCTACGTCCAAAAATATTTTTAATAAATAGTTCAAAATAAAATCCTGAATATATAACTTAATTTAATTTATCTAAGATTTAATAACATCCACACGCACTCAAATATACATACATACATAGCATCACGCCTTATTCCCATAGAGGTAGGCATAGACAACGTCCTTCCACTTGCCCACGATCCTTGCATATCTCCTTCGCTTCTTTCATTCTCATTAAACCTTTCAAACAAGTTCGTCGTTTTAAAGTATTCTTGACTTGGCCCTTATTTAAAATGTCTTGGATTTGATCCAGGAACGTTCGTCTTGGTCTTCCCCTTCCAACTTTCGCATTCACTCTTGACTCATAAATCCTTTTTGTCAGTCTCCTTTTATTCATTCTCTCTACATGCCCAAACATTCTAAGCATATCTTTCGCGATTTTAGTCACTTCTTTTATACCACAACGTTCTCGTATCACACTACTTCTTACTCTGTCGCTTAGTTTTAATCCACACATACTTCTCAACGCTCTCATATCTACCGCATTTATTTTACTTAAGTGATTCTTCTGCCATACCATAGATAAGTGTTGGCACCAACACTCCTGCATGCACAGCCAGTCTGGCCCTTTGAGACACTATCTGGCTATTCATAAAGGCGTACAGAGCACCATTTACCATATTGCCTGCATTCACTCTCCTTTCAATATCACTTTCACATGTTCCATCTTTTGTAAATTTAGATTCCAGGTATACAAATTCTTTCAAATATACACGCACAGATTATCAGCTTTGACTGATCGGGAAATTGCAACACTATGGCCTCGCGGGTACAGCATTAGACCTGATGAGTTCATATTTAACTAATAGAACGCAAAAGGTATGTGTCAATGGCAAGCTTTCTGCGGGGTCTGTGACAAAAATGGGATTCCCACAGGGTTCCATACTCGGACCATTTCTGTTTCTCATTTATATCAATGACCTACATTACTTTGTTAAGGGTGATCATGAGATTGTTCTGTTTGCTGATGATACTTCGCTGTTGTTTAAGATTAATAGGCGACAAACAAATTATGACGACGTAAACAGCTCTCTCAATAAAGTGGTACAATGGTTTGAAGCTAATAATTTATTGCTCAACGCAAATAAAAAAAATGTAATAAGTTTAGTCTGCCTAATGTTAAACAAATGCAAACCATTGTTAAATTTAATAATGGGAAACTAGACCATGTAGACAATACCGTTTTCTTAGGCATTACGTTAGATAACAAATTACAGTGGGGGCCCCATATAAGTGGTCTATCGAACAGGTTCAGCTCTGCGGCTTACGCAGTTAAAAGAATTCGTCGTCTGACAGATGTTGATACTGCCAGACTGGTATATTTCAGCTATTTTCACAGCATTATGTCATACGGTATTCTACTTTGGGGTAATGCTGCTGATATAGATGCAATATTTGTGCTGCAGAAAAGGGCCGTTCGTGCGATTTACAATATGGGTCCAAGAGAGTCGCTAAGAAACAAATTCAAGGCAGTTAACATAATGACAGTTCACTGCGTATATATATTAGAAAACTTGTTGTACGTACATAAAAACATTGACTCTTTTAATAAAAAGAGTGAATGTACATCATATAACTTACGAAACCAAAACAAACTTGTTATAAATTCTAGTAGGCTGCATAAGATTAACAACTCATTTAAGGGTAACTGTATACGTTTCTATAATAAACTCCCACAAGACGTTCTAAAGATGTCAATTAATAAATTCAAAGTCTTTGTTAAAAGAAAGTTGATAGAAAAATCGTATTATAAGTTGCAAGATTACCTAGACGATAGAAACGCTTGGGAGTGAACAAATTGCTCTAATTTTAATTAAAATATAGTAAACTAATTTGTTATTGTAATGATGATGGTAAAAAAAAAAACCCCGACTGAGTTTGTTGTGGGTTCTTCTCGGATCAGGGCGCGAAGGAACCCTCGTAACTTTAGATTTTAAGCCGATCTTGAGTACCGTCATCAGATGTATATTAGAATCAGAGTGTGGAAAAAAAATATAATTTGACGATTCAAAAGTGCTGTAATATGCCTACTTGAATAAAGATATTTTTGATTGATTTTGATTTATATAAAACATTGTAAACACAAGAAAAAATTTTAATTGGTATTAGATTTGTTTTTCTTTATGTTAATTAGGTATGACAAGTTTTAATAATAAATAAATAAACAAAAAGGTGTCGACTCAATGAAGTAGTTGAAAGATCAGTATGGTTATGAGAAGAATCTAGTTTAAATATTTATAGCCGCTTTAGAAGAACAGTGATAAAATTAAAAAAAGTCAATTTATGGAAAACCTGTTTGAAAATAAATTACGTTACGTTAAAATTAGTTTTTAATGTAGGAAAATATAGAGCGTGTCTGATTCGGATGTGACTTCAACTATAATTCAAGATTGTATAAATAATAAAGCATTATAAACCCAAAGCAGCGGTATTTTATAATCGCTGCCAGGTGAGCGCTTGATTGTAGGTGACGATACAGTCTAAGATCAAAGTGTGCTAACTGGGGTGCGTGGTAAAGAGGTAATTTACCTCTTATTGTTTCTACAAAGAATCGCTCTGAAACGCAATTGTTTTGCTTAGTGGCACATCTTTCCTGGTAGAACGGTAACTAGCCACGACCGAAGCCAGGACCTCAGCTAGCGAAGCAAGTAGTCCCACCATTACGCCATCGTGGTGGATGCCAGCGAGACGGTATATTTAATTCAATTATTTTCGCAATTGATGCGAGGCACCCCAAGGATGCATTGAAACTAATATAATAAACGCATTTTTTCTTTGATTTTATTTTTAATCTCAGGAGAGCTTTAATACAGTTAAGTGCTTCGTTCTTTTTTACGTACGTTTCATGTCTTATTTGTATTCAGTGTGTTCCATTTACAACGATGGTATCTCTAAAGGCTCTCAATACTGTAAATTCTTTTACGTATCATGTACATCTTATAGTAGGCATTTTTATTTATAGACGTTTTTGCTCAATAAAGATTATAATAAAAAATTTCAACCCTCAAATTATACTAAAAATTTTCTCATCCGATAATACCTACAATCCCAATTTTATATTTGTTTCTATTTTAATAAATTATTATATCGAATTTATTTACTGGAAATGGAATGGTACCTCTAATAAAGTATTCATTGTTAGTGTTAATTTAATAATGATATTTAGGTTGAGAGTTTTGGTCAATAAATAAAATTGTTAATATTAAAAATGAAAGAAAATCAAGTCTAGTTAGTGATCTATTCATGGTAGTGTAAATGAAAATACAACTAATATTGAAATAATTCTTACACCATCTAGCTCGGACTTTTAACACTCATTACATAGAAAGATACCTTAAAACTTTTTACCTGGGCTTTCAGTAGGTAGAACTATACAAGTATTAGTAAAATATCAATTGAAATAATGAATATTCCAAAAAGCTATATTATTATATCATAATCTAATATATAAAATTTCCCTGTCACAATGTTAGTTACCGTACTCCTCCGAAACGGCTTTACCGATTTGTACCAGATTTTATATGCGTATTCAGTAGGTCTGAGAATGGGCTACTATCTATTTTTCATACCCCTAAGTGATAAGAATTGTTCACCTTTGAAAATTTTTTTTTAATTATTGGACGAAATTTTTTTTTTTTGTGATACTGTATACAAAAATACATATAACCCTAAATTTTCACCTTTCTATCACCAACTCCAATTTTTAATAGCGATAATGGTAATTATATGGCAAAACAACGTTTTCTGGGTCAGCTAGTAACTTTATAAAAATAAATAATATAATATAATATAAATTTATAATAATAAGCAAAAGTGAATTTGAAAAAAATTATGTCAATCGTTTTTAGCAAACAAGTTTTTCTTAACTTAAAGAAAGGAGATGCTCAAAAAATAAGATCTTACATAATTGAAAATTGAAAAACTGAAATGTTGAAGATAATCAATACGAAAAATCAATTACTCTTAAAAAAAAATGAACTTTTGTAAAACATACACATAGAGCTGTGATTTAAAAAAATGCACACTCGTAAATTGCGAACTTACAAAGACCCTTTTAAAGTTATTTCATTTCAAAGTTATTATAGTTTTATTTATTATGCTATTTCTTCATTCTTATTCAGATTTCTAAACTCAATCTCAGTGTTTATATAAGGCTTAATATACTTGGCAATGGAGTTGGTTCCGAGAGTTTTCCATTTGGCTGCGGAACTAAAACTTATGCCAACTAAACGATGCTATTGAAACGCGCGACTTCTAAATATTTTCACGGTACCGATACTTTGTGAATAAGCAACTTTGGTAGTTTGTATACTGTGCAGTACAAAGTTACTTTGTGTTGCATGTTATTGTGATAAAATCGTAGTAATGTTGAGCTGAAATCGTATTTGAACGTTTACTTTAAATGATGAATCTAGCAATGTTTTAACATACGTGAAACTTTTATTTCAATAATAATATTTTATTAAGATAACATGAAAACAACTCTAACTTATAAAACCCTCCTGTGGTTTCTGGGCTGTAAACTGAGAGTAGACAACAATATACTGATTTACAAAATGGTCCCCAAGCAGATATGACTTTGGGGTAGTGTAAACAACTCCGATATCAGCATCTTCCAAAGATTGCAAAGTATAATATTACGCTCTTTATCCGAAGCTCCTTGGTTTGTTACCAATGGCGAAATACATGGCCATCGACAAATGGACACAGTCAGGGAAGAAATCAGACTATACTCCAAAAACTGTCAACAAAGACTAGAAATGCATCCAAATAACCTAACCCTACTGCCGAAAACTGCCTCATTGGTTTAGTGGTTAGTATATTCGAGTACAGACATGAGGTACTGGGTTCGAGTCCCGGATCGGGCCAATTCAAAAATCAATATTAAATTTTTACTCAATATTTGCCCGAAGTTGGGAAGTCGGCGGTATGATCCACCCCCTTGCCTCGGAGAGCACGTTAAACCGTCGGTCCTGCGCCTGATCTCTCTCCGGTCGTATCGGATTCACGTCACATCGGACTATGACAGTGAAGGAATGGAGAGTGCACTTGTGTACTATGCCTACCAATCTGCAGTGGAGCAACGTGGCGGGTCTATACTCCAAAAACCCTTTCTCATATGAGTGAGGAGGCCTGTGTCCAGCGGTGGGACGTTAATGGGCTGCTACTTACTTTGCTGAAAAAACATGAAAATCCCAGACGGCTCATAAGGAACGACATTCTGGGACCACAGGAGAGGGTGTAGCCTCATTGCAATAAGAAAAGTGACTTCAATGGAAGACACACTCACAAAGACAACATTATACAACGCATCCGCTTATAGTCTAGAGACTGATTGCAGACAATATAAATTTAATAATAATAATAATATTGTATGGCATTTTCATATTTCATTATATCGATCAATTTGCTTACATAAATTTTACAACATACCCCAATTATCTTGACTTACCCTTGCCTAAGTTTAAATTTTAAGTATGATATGTCAGCGACAAAATTATTTGATTGATACCTTCATTATAATTGTGTATATTAGTTTTAATTTTGGTGTCGTGTGCAAATGAAGATCTCAATACTCACGACTCAGAGAAAAATTGGATGGCATGTGGATTAATATGTTTTATAATAAATGGTTAATAAAACTCTTTTTACATTCCTCCCCTCGAGATCAAATACTTTTTATAAAACTTGTGGATGAAACTTGACGTAGTTTATTTCAAATTTGAATCCATTACTTAAACTTAATTAATTAGTAAATGTAATGGGGAAACATTCTATAGCACTATGTATTGAAGACACATGATAAAGGTGTAAATGTTTCTTTCTGTTTAGTAAGTTTAATAAGTTCGTGTCAAAAGAATTGACTTGAAAGGTGTATGTTTTGCTGCACCACGTTTAAAATGAAAAATATTTCCGTGCAAATTTGTTAAGCTAACATACAACTAACCAAGATCAAATAATACAATATTTCGTTTCAAAATTTTGTTATTTATTAGCATAAAAAGTATTGAAAAAGTAAAATCACTTTTACAGAATCGTGCTAACAATATTACCAATCTTGGGTTCGGTTTTGCACTCAGCGTACAAATGCCGGGTAAATTGGCCCTCTTTAAGGAGCTCTAGAGCCACGAATCAGCTATCCAATGGCCAATTCAATGGTTAGCATGATACGAGAATAGGGTAATGATTAGTGGCCCTTAACTTTCTACCCCTTAATCCTGATCACCTATTCATTGCTTTTCAAATGTATGTATATTTACCCGCCGGTGTTTTCAATCAATGTTGATTATATCGAGTTGCTTTCTTTTGATATGATAATATTACTTTAATTTACACAAAATACATAAAATTATTTGCGTTCTTCTAATCCCTCTCATCTAAATATGTATTCAAAGGTATAAACAGTACTTACTAGCTTAACCCGTAACTAAATATATTATTGTTTATATAATATACATTACCTGAAGTAACTTCAAGTTAGAAACTACTCGTAGCTGTAATGTTAAGAAATATAATCAAATCACCAATTATTTTATTGCATTTTTCATTTTGCTATATTATTTTCGATGTACGAAAAATGATATTAGAAAAGACTTATATTTTATTAACTCAGTCGGATATTATAACATCAGTTATCTATCAATAAAGATCGAATTGAAATCGGTCCAGCAGTTACTGAAATTAGTGGAAATCAACAGACAGCAAGGAAAAATATAGAAATCGTGTAATAATAATAATATTTTATTATGAGTCCAATTAGTTTTTTTATTGCTGACATTAGCGCTTGACTGTGATTTCACCTGCAGAAAGCACGTTGACGTTATGAGGTAATTTACCTACCGCGCGGAAGGCAATTTACCTCTTATGGTTTCAATACAATATTGTATCCTATTATAAAAAAATCCAACTTACATTAACTAACAACTTTTGTTCACTCCACTATTTAAATATGCACAATACTAATAATCACTTCATTATTTGAATATATACAATTTAGTACTATTTCTCTTTATAACAACAACATCACTATATTCACAAATTTGTTCCGTTTGTTAAAGATACTTCGTATTGCATAACATTTCGTAATATTGCACAATATTTTTTGGTGTTGCCACTATATATTACTCAATAACTCCCAACATTTCAGAGCTATGTCACCCACCCAGTGTCGTCACCCAACCATCTATAGTATAACAATCGCAAACTTTTTGCTTGGCGGCACGTCTTTACTATCAAGGTGATAATTATCCAAGGCCGAAGCCTCCTACCAGTCCAGACCCACACAATTTTGGAAATATCATTTCCTAATCGAACTTATGTCCTGTGCTAGCAGAACTAGTCCTCGCCCCATTGCACCAGCGGGGCTCTCAATTCGTGTACTAGTTAAAGGATAACAACGTAAGAAATGAAGTAATGGGGAATTTGCATGTAAGGTTTAATTAGTACTAGGGCTTTGTAAACCCGTTTTAATGCGGATTTGACATCTACTCATTCATCCATATGATTAGATTCAACGGTAGTATTACTCGATGATTGTGTTTGAATATCGTTGAGCGTAATTTTAGCGCTATCGCTCCAATTGAATGGGGCTGTATATTTTTATGTGCTGTTTCGCGATTACTATCAGCTTTATAGTTACCGTTTGTATAAATAGACCCTTATGTTATCTTTTATCGCTTGTTCCAGTTTTGTCTACGCCCAATTCGCTCTGAACAATATTTCGAATATTCATTATTTTGCAATTCGCAATAATAAGGTGTCCTTTATATATCATACTAGCTGACCAACTTCAGCAGTATTCATTTAAATGTGGGGCCTTATGCTTATGTAAGTTAGTTGACAGCAGAACTAATACTTAACTATTTTGATTTAAACAAAATTTAATATCTTTTTGTAATACATTGACAAGAACGATATTCTACACCCTAAAACAGAATGGAACAAATACTGGAAAACGACCAAGGAATACATCAAAATAGCTTCGGAGTTCATCGCGGTCAAACACAGACAGGGAATTTTTATATATAGAATGTAGTTAATAAATAAACAAGAAATTATGTAACCTATCTTATAAATGTTACCCAACGGTAATTGTATTTGAGATTTAGAAACATTCCTCAAAATAAATTAGGTAGACTGCGTCCAAAATTATTTACACATCTGGCTTCTTTAGGTAATTTCTCACTTAAAAATTTCGTTTCCTTAGTTGGTTCGGGTTTTTGTTATGGAAGTATTGGTTAAATTTAGGAGTCGTAGTTTTTATTTTAATGTACTTTTTCTTATTGATAAGACAGCGTTCGACATTGGTCTCACTTGGTAGTTTTAGTAATGTTAGGAGGTAAGATGCTCGCTAACCCGGTAAAAGAAATGAATTACCTCGTAATGATTTCTACACAGAATCGTACTGGATTGTTTTAACGGCAAGTCCAAACTTAGACAAATCAGTTAACTGCATTTCTTACATTTGAAGGGAATCTTATCTCTTTTACCAAAGTTGTTACTCGCATTATACGGCTAGTTGTTTTTTATTTTGGCATCATTTATTTCTAAATTTCGCAAAAAGAATTTGAAAAGTACATTTTGAAAATAATATGAAATTTATTTTGAAAATAATATTTCACACACCGTACTACGATCACTGAAGGCACAATAAAGTGGAATGGATGTACGGTCATTCAGTTGGCTGTTTTATAAGCAATTTATGTAATTTTATTCGCACGATCGCTGACCTAACGATAACGTTTTATTAATGGCAATACGTTTTTCAGATTGATTTTATATTGGCCTTTGTTTTAATTCATGAATATTGATATCATTTTTGACTTTTATGTAATAAAAATAATTATTGGAAGTAAAATGCACCTTAAAAATTCACTATAAATTAGCATCAAATAAGAACATATCTATTTTTTATAAAAAAATTCTAATGATACGGTAGGGATAACATATTAGTTACTCAAATACGTATTTATATTAGTAGGTACGTGTTTAAGTATGTGTCTGTTAGGTCTTTACTTTACTGAGTGACACTTTATTTAAACTTAACTGTGAAAAACTGCTATTTAGTACGTATATATAAGATGACTTTAAAAATAAAATGATGTTGTAGAATTTAATACAATATAGGCCATAGGTGTTTTACTTCCTCCACATGTATACTGATACAGGCACAATTCTTTTGTAGTCATGTACGAGTTAAAATACGTAGTGACTCGTCGAGCCTACTTCACTGAAACGACCATACTACATAATCGAGCATTTTAGGTTACTCTTATTTATTAATAACAAATTAGAAGCATAGCGCACCTAAAGAAATTTTCCCTTCAAAACATGAAATGCTAAATATCTCCTACCGAAATTCCAACTGGTAATTAAATTAACATACTCGGTGCTGGTTCAGCGTTCCAAGTAGATTTTTTCGCGCATCGTTCCTCCCTTTACTGTCGCCCATAAAAGAGAACGATCAATAGTAACTAGCTCGACCCGCGATCCATTTCTAGTTCTCGTTACAAAAATGTCCAGATTCTACTTTTTGTATACCAATTGAAAACAACAAACTTTAGTTTTCTTTAACAGAGGACTGCGCAATTACTTCAAACTTAAAATGCAAATGAAGTAGATTTTACTATTTAATTTTTAAGTTGACTACATTTTCAAACATAGTCCTTATAGTGTTGATCTCGATCTTTTTAACAAAAGATTTCCAGACGTTGGTATAAAATAGTCTTATCATTGTATAAAAATGGCAAACTTTCTTAAATCTGTTATAGTAAAAAAAAAGTAAAAGTAAGTAGCAGCCCTTTAACGTCCCACTGCTGGGCACAGGCCTCCTCACTCCGAGGAGCGAGGGTATTTAGAGCATAGACCCACCACGCTGCTCCACTGCGGATTGGCAGGCATAGTGAACAAGTGCACTCTCTATTCCTTCACTCTCATAGTCCGATGTGACGGGAATCCGACACGACCGGAGAGAGGTCAGGCGCAAGACCGACGGCTTAACGTGCTCTCCGAGGCACAGGGGTGGATCACATCGGGAATTTCCCAACTTCGGGCAAATATTGGGAAAATCTTAATAGAAAACTCAATATTTATTTTTCAATTGGCCCGACCCGGGACTCGAACCCAGAACCTCATGTGTATAGTCGAAGATGCTAACCACTAGAGCAATGAGGCAGTTAATCTGTTTTAGAAAATTAAATTTCTATCAATGATCCCAACCATATTATGGCTCTAAATTATGTGCTTGAAATATTCACGTAAAAAAAAATTTACTCATAAAAAATCTCGAATTTCCCATTCCGGTGGAAATTTCGGATTAGGAAGTAGTTCATGTTCCTCTCTGTTACTAAAGCTTTTTATTGGTGACATGATTTTAAAATTGAATCTTATCCTTTTCATAAATAGTACATACTGTACAACTGCCTCATTGGTTTAGTGGTTAGCATGTTCCGCCACAGACATGAGGTCCTGGGTTGGAGTCCCGGGTCGGGCCAATTCAAAAATCGATATTGAGTTTTCTATTAAGATTTTCTCAATATTTTCCCGAAGTTGGGAAGTTGGCGGTGTGATCCACCCCCGTGCCTCGGAGAGCACGTTAAGCCGTCGGTCCTGCGCCTGATCTCTCTCCGGTCGTGTCGGATTCCCGTCACATCGGACTATGAGAGTGAAGGAATAGAGAGTGCACTTGTGTACTATGCCTGCCAATCCGCAGTGGAGCAGCGTGGTGGGTCTATGCTCTAAAAACCCTCGCTCCTCGGAGTGAGGAGGCCTGTGCCCAGCAGTGGGACGTTAAAGGGCTGCTACTTACTTACTTACATACTGTAGTAGTTTATAGATTATAATATAAAAAAAAATATTACGAGAATATTATGAAATATATAACTGAAAAAGACATAAAAAAGTTCAACATCAAAAATTAAATAAAAAATGTTGCCATTCGAGTTTTATAGTTACCAAATTAACTATTAAATTATATATCAGCCTAATTATCTGATGTCTTTAAAACGAATCCACCTATTTTGATGAGTCTTTCACTAGCAGGTAAATGAGTTTGTAAAGGGTGACATAGACTATGCAACCACCCATGTTTTACGAGATTTGTACGAGACCATTTATAATGATAAGACCGCCATTTCACATTAATGTTTGTTGTATTTGTTACATTTTATTATCGGCAATAAGGTATTTGTTTATTGTATTCATTTGATCTATTAGAAATATCAAACAGCCTAATGAAACGTGTTTTTAGGTATTGTGTATAAACAGTTACAGTTTAACATAACAGTCAGGTGTTTTTAATAATATATACAGAAGTCAAAATAATTATTATGATCCGAAGATCTGCTTTTATAAGGTATAATTACTGATCAAAGACTGGACGATAGATGTTACGGACAAAGATTAAGGTCAACATAGGATAAGTGCTCTGAACTGTTAATTATTATATTAGATTGTGGCAATGATTTAGCTGTAATGGTTTGTGGATGTTAGATGGAAATTACTATAATCAATAGTATGCATTTAAATGTATGCTGCAATTAAATGATCATATATAACTTAACTCGGATTTCGCTTTCCTATGTTAAACATACGCTTGGAATTTCTGGTTCAGTTGTAACTTCAGGATAAGAAGCAGCGTATTATATTCTACATAAAACAGTTATCTCCTAGTGAAACGCAAGTGGCTAAGTGTTTCGGTGATTGGCTGTAGCATATAGACACAATATAGTAAACACGCAAAGATATTTAAATAAAAGGTTAGATATTTTGACTTCAAAAACAAACCCTTCAATTTTGTTTGCCGGTGCACAGATTGTTAATCGGTTTACAATCTTTTTTCTTCTTCTTTTTTTTGTTTAGTGGCTTTCAGGTCGGTTTACAATCGAAACGGACTTGACATTTTTGAGTTTGACAGCTAACGTAACACCGAGCGCTGGTGGCGGCCATTATTGGTTCGGATTTCACAGGGTGCGCACGCGCCCACGTGTTCTGGTGGAATGTTTTAAATCTAGTTATACTTTGTTAATTATGAAAATTTATAAGTGTTGGTTAATTATAGTGAAATTAATAAAGAAGGATTTATTGTATCGTAGGATATCTTATTGAAATACCCGACGTTGATCTCCACGCCCGACTACCCACATTATGGCAGACAAAACTCAAGATTGTAACGCCACAACCAAAGGATACGCCTCTATATTTATTTGTTTTATTTGTAAACTTTCTCTGTCCAATTCTAATTATGTGTACATAACAAATATAAGTACAACGATCAAATGAAGAGATAAGGTTTAAAAAATTCAATCGAAAAAGTTAATATTCTGTCATTTACCATCCAACTCTTATTTTATGTCATTGTTAATTGAATGATTTTGTTACTTTTATGAATATAGACTTTAAGATGAGGTAAGTAGCAGTCCGTTAAGGTCCCATTGCTGGGCACAGGCCTCCTCACTGATAGGAGAGAGGATTTTAGAGCATAAACCATGCTGCTCCACTGCGGATTGGCAGGCATAGTACATAAGTGCACTCTCTATTCCTTCACTCTCACAGTCCGATGTGTCGTCAATCTGACGTAACCGGATAGAGATCAGGCGCAGGACCGACGGCTTAACGTGGCCTCCGAGGCACGGGGTGGATCACACCGCCCAACTTCGGGTAAATATTGAGAAAATCTTAATAGAAAACTGAACATCGAATTTCGAATTGGCCAAACCCGGGTCTCGAACTCAGGACCTGATGTCTGTAGCCGACATGCTAACCACTAGACCAATGACGCAGTCTTGCTTAATAAACATTGTGGCACTTTTAAGTACTATTGTTAAATTCGGAAACGGTGGCCAAATTTTAGAGTAATACAAAACGAAAGTTAATGGTGTAAATTTATGATAGATACGTTTGCTGTAAACAAAAAGCGTAAAATTTTTGTTTTGCTGCGCAGAATTAGTATTAAGTAACTTGGTTTTAATGAAACAATGCGATCAGCCATTACGATTCATTCCGCTTCGGCAACGTTCTTTTTTCTCCTCATAGTGCCCGTTACGAGAGGCCATAAATGGAATGGCCACAGAAATGGGCGGTCGAACTTGCCTTACGGACTTTCGATGGACCTAATCGTTCCGCCTTTTTCGTTTTCAGAAGAGGGATAGACAGTAGTACGTGAAAGCCAGTTGAAATATTAATATAAAATAAGAGAGTCGAATTGTACGTGATCGACATATGTTTAAGATCATACAAAACAACCTCCCAAGCACCTTCGTTTGATTGCTTTTTTTGTGTAATTTTTATGCCATGACTTTTTTATATACTTACAGAAATTTAAAGACAAGACACGTTATTTTTTATATTGATTTACAGCTATTCTAGGGCGTTCAGTTCTGTTAAAAACCATGAAAAACAAAACTATCTCCCTCAGCTAAAAGTGTATTTTGCTCACTTAGTAAATAATTAGTATCAGCATAAGTATAAAAGTGCTTCGTTTGGTTACCAGATAGTAAAATATGGAATAAAAATTATTGTTTTAAACATAAAGTCCTTGTTCTTAATCTGAATATAACTTATAATTAAATCTCATTCAGAAACCTAATCTATTAAGAAGTAACGGCAAGATATCTACAGATATTCTTTTTCCATTGCTCTTTTGTGAAAGTACATTACACATTTTCTGGGGGAAGTTTGTAATGTTGGGATTAACGTCCAATTACTTTGATAGAACATAAATTGCATATCGTGTTAAATTAAGTCTATATTAAATTAAAATTGCTTAAAATAAATTTGTTAAGGATTAATGGATTTCGTGCGAACCACTTTCAAAATGCAAATTGGCATCTGGCAATCCCGTAGTGTCTTTGCTAATCCGCATTAATTTAAAATACTCATGAATTCGTTTACGTGAGTGGGCCTGGGAAGTAATCCTTTGTTTTATTTGGGGTATAAGGCAATTTAATTTATCACTACAAACAATGGTACTACTTTTACTATATATCTGTTTAGGATGAGATAACTGAACTCACTGCTTTAGATGCAACTACATTTTGCATTGTACTAATTAATACCATGATAATAAACTAATATAATATTGTAATGATGATTTCAAAAAAATACCTGATTGAGTTTGTTGTGGGCTCTTCTCAGGACAAGGCGCAAAGCAACCTTTCTAATTTTAGATTTTAAGTTGTTTTTGATACCATCATCAGTCGTACATTAGAATTAGTGTGTAGGCAAAAATATATTTGACGATTCAAAAGTTATGTAAAGAACCTATTTGAATAAAAATATTTTGAATTCGAATATGTTGCTTTTAATAAATATATATTGTTAGTGGTAAAATGTTGTTGGTTCACTTCTATTTGAAGTGAAATGTGAAAAGATAATTTAGAAAAAGAAAATAAACTCACCATATTGTTTGGCAGTCTAACGAAGCGAGGTTTATTGAATTAATAAATATTTTTTTAAGAAGTTTTTCATTATCCGTTTCATAAAATCTTAATAGCTCCTTTAGATTTATTAATTACACTAAACATTCGAATAATGTCTGCTAGTCTTATGGACTCCAAAATTGTAAAAATGTTAGGAAGCTTAAGAATATTTTCGGGCTGAATTAAGATCTACATTACGTTGTTGTTTCTTAATAGTTCATTGTAACTTGATTCATGATCATATATTTTTGCAGCTCTAGAAGTTGATTTAAAACAATCAGCAATACATCAAACCCCATAAAAATTGCTCGGATCTTTTTCACCACTAATGCCATTATTGAGAGAAATCGTCGAGCCATTCACATTGGACGACTTAAAAAATGGTGTCCTTAAATCAAACGTCAAATCCGCATTCAATATTTAGTTTCATAAATAATTCAATCAATCACGTCGCATGGTATTACGCTTGTGGACCTTTTTCAGCATCCAGTTTCTTCTCGAATACAAGGCGAATAATATTATCCTTCAACATTTGAATATTTCTAGGAAAAACAATTCTGAATTAAAATCGTTAAAACAAATTATGTGGTTCAATAACAAATATACTCTTTTCTATAAGCATTTAACAAGCTATCATAATGACATCTGAAATCCTTTGTCTGTACCATTTTTATAAACTGATTAAACGGGCATTTGAATAGAAAAGAATAACATTGTTTCATTATCTATACTATCTGATGCTATTCGGTATGGCTATATACTGGGATAATAGTATAAAATTATTATACGGTCTTTCAGACATATGCAAAGTTTGGTGATTGAAAGATACCATTACATTGATAGATAGACACAGTTGAAACGTGATCAAAAAACCTGTTAATCTCATGACATCGTCCGTCCTGTTAGATGAAAAGAAGAACTAATACATACGCTTCTTATTCTGTAACATCTATAGAGTTTTTATAACTTTATTGTTTGTCTTATGGAAAAATAACACATATATCTTCACGCATAAAAAGATGGCAGTAAACTTCAAAATCGGCGTTCTTTATAAATTTTTTTTACGTTGAAACAAATACATCTTCCCAAAACTTACTTTTTTTATTCACCTGGACTATATTATCAAACCTATGGTCTCCAATATAAGGATGATGGGGATAATCTAGTTCCTTTAACAAACCACCGTTACCTGAAAATTAAACAACTAGTGTAAGTAAATAACCATAAAATTTCGTATCAAATTAATCAGTTGAAGGAAAAAAACGAACGATTTTCTCGAGGGATTATAACGGCGCAAAATCCATTACACACTTTGTACTTTGAAGTATTTTTAGTTATATTTACAAATCTCTAGCTATTGACTTTGAAAGATCATCCATTACAGAGATAAAAGGTTTTATTATGTGAGTAGACTTTGTTTTACTGAAGTTAAACATAGTGAATATTATATTATATGAGGATACCTTTTGGAAGTAATCGTGAGTAGTTTTATTGTTTTTTTTTTATAATATTGCTAGAATACAGTTTTGGTAATGTAAACTTGATTCATGAAAACGTGTATATTTAATGAGTAATATTTCATAAAACAAAAAATATTTCATTAACGACTGAAAACTCAAGCAGATTTTGTATAAAATTATGTATTACAAATATTTATATTATTTATATCCTATGATGCATGCAGTTTAAAGAAACAGATTATTGTGTAAAAGTCAAAAAAATATCTGGAATGAAGCAAGCAAGATGAGTTATATAGTACAATAATAAGTAATTAATCAGTCTCTTATAAATTTATATTATTAATAATAAATTTACAAAATGAGTGCAAACTATATTTAAAAAAATGAATACAGGCTCACTGGATATCCTTAAAAGGAATATCACATTTGTAGATTATTATATTCCATATATTTTACATTCCTTTCACTATAACGTCTCAAGTTTGACAGAACGTCATGAACAAAAATTTGGAAAGTTGTATGTAAGCCAGGGTGATCCGGCGCCTTATTCAATTTTACTCTAAACTTGGCTTGAAGCCAAAATGTAACGACATTCCCGCGAAATCATGTCTCGCTTTTTTATTTTATCAAAAATCTACCCGTTTATATTGCTCATACTCATAAGTCGCTTATCTTTATAATATACTTCGTATGTAAGTGTCTATGTGTTTGATAAATGGCTGGATCAATGGATAAGTTATAAATTTTTCTATATTTATACGAGTAGGAAAAACGTGGGTTGCACCGCCGGAAGCAGTCGTAACAGTAAAGATGGAAAGACTTTACTTGGAAAGTACTATGGAATAAAATAAAAATTTACTGTTAAAATATATATCACCAAAGCTTTAATAACAATGTTTAACATAGGTTAATTTTTACCTGGAAATTCTCACGGGTTGAATGATTTTCGCTAAAATACGAAAAAACTAAATTGATTTAAAAGAACAAACAAGATGGACATTTTGAAAGCTTTTTTTTTCATTCAGACAGACTTATATGCGTTTAGTTAAGAATACTTTTATTTTGACTTTTATTATGATTTTAATGTAAAACGCGTGATTAGCGCCACGAAGTTGTGCAGCGTTTTTTATGCTTATTCGTTGGAAGGTTAGGTAATTTTGTAACATGAGGCATTTTAATTTGCCACTCGTCATTTAATAATTTAATATGCTATTTTTCATAAAATATACATTTTTAATTCAAAAACAAAATGTAATTAATAATTTCTAATAATGAGAAAAACACGTGGCATTCTTATTTGAAATTCGTCATTTGAGATTTGAGTAAATTATTTTTATTAATTTTTGACGCTCTAAATATTTTAATGACAAATTCATTAAATTCCTAACATATCCGGCTTTTTCCCTCCTTCTAAGTCTCGGAGACCTAAAGTTTTAGATTCGTATAAATATAAACAAGATTTAAATATTAGTTTGCCTAAGAAGTTTCACTTCTGACATACTTAATACACAGGCCCTATTAATTTTTTTCCTTGTTTGTGTATATGAGTCATATATTAATACCTTGTAAGTGTAATATACGCTACCTACGATAAATACAGTTAAACTTTCTGGGGATTAATTACGATATGATTAATTAGTATTTGAAGGTATAATATGTATCGCGATTTGACACTAAGATTTATTATAGCTAAAATTATGCTTTGAAATAGATATGATCTTTTTTCTATAATATATTATTCGTTATGAATGTATGGATCTCACTGGTTAGATGAAGCACTATGATGGAGGAGAATCTTGAATAAAAATTCAGATATATTCTGCCTGAGGTTATCATAGAACTATATTTTTATATATCAACGGTGGAAAACAAACACATTGTAATTGTTTATCAAAACAGAAACATCATAAAAATAAAAAATATATGTATCCTTCGTATACATTTAAATATACTCATAACATATATATTTATATTTCTCTCGCTGACCCGGCAATCTTTGTACCGCTATAGGTTCAACAAATAAAAAACTGAATGATAAACTTATAAAACTTAACTGGAACATAAGAATTCGAAATCAAAATGCCCGCTAAAACCTTAAAATATCAAAAACGAACTGCGATCCGAAATTGTGGGTTGACAATATAAAATATTAAAAATAAATTAAAAAAAAAACTAATTATACATCACTTAAAATCATTTCTTAACGACGGAGCGAGGATCAATTGACAAGTAAAATGATTTTTAAGGGAAAGCGAAATTGTTGTTTTTGAAATATTCCATGCATTTTTTATGTTTACTCATCTTTTAAACCCTTCCTGGTCTTCCACAAATAATTCAAAACCAAATCAGTCTAGCCGTACTCGAGTTTTAGTGAGACTAAGGAACAGCAATTCGCCTTAGATAGCTAAACAAGATTGACTTTTGCAATATTATTATAAAGTTTTATTAGAGAATATTTTGCAGGTTACTTTCCAGCGTCGATATGGCCTATAAAAACTAACACTAATTTAATCTTAATTATCAACATTGTTTCAATTGATGAATGTCCTTTACTTAACATTTTTTATATTGCTGATAGATGTACATTTAACTGTGATTTCAACTAATCACAAAAGATAACATAGTCCAAGATTGAAGTGCGCTAATGTTGTAAGAGCTATTGTACCTCTTACGATTTCTACGCATCGTAGCGGAACGCATAATAGTTTTACTTAGCGATACTTCTTTTCTAGTAGGGTTGTAACGAGCCACAATTGAAATTCAGTCCAGTCCGACTCGTACAAATATGAAAATGAAATTTCTTAACTTTCATTTAACCCAGGTCTTCTGCTTTAGAGGTGAGTACTTACGCCATTGCGCTAGCGAGATCGTCGAAAGATATTTATCCATTGACGATTAGGTAACTTCGAGCGTACCTTTTATTGGTTCAATTCTTTCTTTAAGGCTTTAGCAAATTTCTTATATATTAATATATAGTATATGTATATTTGTCTGCCTTATTGGTCTAGTATGTTCGACTAAAGACACGAGGTCCAGAAATCGATATTGATTTTTCTATTAAAACTTTCTAAATATTTGCTCCATGTTGGGGAGTTGGCGATGTACTCCACCCTCATGCCTCGAAGAGTATGTTTAACCGTCGGTCCGGCGCACGATCTCTCTCTGGTCTATGTGAGTGTGGTAGGTCTATGCTCTAAAACTCTCTCTCACATGAGTGAGGAGGCCTGTGCCCAGCAGTGGGAAGTTAATGGGCTGCTATTATTAACCTCTTTTACATGAACGAATTACACCCGCAATCACTGGACAAGAAAATGTTGTATTTTTAGAATTAACTTCTCGTAATAACTTTGTAAAATGCGTCGTCTATCATCCGACTTCACAAAGCTTCCACAGTACTTTACAAAGCCTTTAATGGTATTTTATGGTACATAACTTCTAAGCTAATGGTTCTCATCTGATTTTTATGTGCGCATTTCGAAAGTAGTAACGCTCTGAATAAAATATTCTATCCGTCGTGCTCGAACGATGTTAGGTTTCTTGATATATAAATTTAATATTAGTATTGGACTAAAAATACCAACTATCTGTAAGTATTGATGATGGTGATTTTGTAACCTTATTTTTTCATATGTGAGATATCTGCAACTTAGTTTTATATAAAACTAGGTACAGCCGGACAGCCTGCCAATCCGCAGTCTCCTATATATGAGGAGGCATGTACCCAACAGTGGGACGTTAATGGGCTGTTAATTATAATAACACACATTATTTCGTCGGTTCATGCGTTATATAAATTGTAATTTTATTGTATAATGGCTGTAACCTTCAGGGCAGGCAAGCAATAAATTAGCAAAGTTTTATCATAATCATACAGTATGGTAGAGCGAAAATTATGAACAAAGATTTTTTCTAATTTGTTATCAGCGCCAGACTGTGTTACTTTGGTTAAATTGATATGACCAAAGTTCTGCGCATATATTAATTATATTTAAATATGAGTATATTTAAATATAATTGCTTGTTACAACGCAGAGAACTAAAATATTAATTTTATGTCTTTCTGGAGTAAAGAAAATGACGAAATAATGCTTATGTCAATTTGATAAGAAATATTATATTACATTGGTTTTGATTTGTAACTATTCTACCTTATCTTTCTAAGCAAACCTAATAGTAGGTTTCAGATTAATTAAACTGTTAAAATTCTCCAAACAAATAGTCATACATGTCACGTTTTGTGTACATAATAATTGTTATATAAGTTTAAGTGGTTTGGTTTGATTTCCAATTACGTTAATGGATCACTATATGACGTGGTTAACATTGTTACTTCGAAAATCCATAGTCTGTTACTCACTTCGCGAATAACGACGACTTGTTCTATGACGATTGCCAAATTAATGCATTTTACATTGTATTTTATATTATTCCGTCACGATTAATACTGATGTGAGTTTTGATCACCATTATTTAAATTTACCGTTAACCCAACTATATTTATATATCAATTTAACGTAACTTTAACGCAGAGAAATTGGTATTTATTCTTCAGAATTTTTCCCTAGTGCACTTTGTCTATTTTATTTGAGTTATTAAAAATTAATGATTCGCTATGTTAAATAATATGTGAAATGAAGCAATATAAAGTTGCTACTTCAAACTGGTGTTCTATGGGAGCATGGTTCTGCTCCTCGCGAGTCATTACGAGCTGCATTTTGTGACTGACTACAGCTGTAAAAAGTAGTGTGTAAAAATATATTAAAACGTTAACGTAACTATAAATTCTCTAATATTTTATTCTTTAAACTATAACAGCGTTAGTTCAGGCTCCCATGATAACGTTTCCTTTTAGTCGAAGGTAAAGGAAAAAAAAGTAACGAATCTAATAAACAGAACCCAGTATCCATTCCGTTTGAACCAAAACATCCACAATACGAAGATCTTTTGGCTAACGTCCATTTTCTCTTCGTTAGCGTCCATCAAAATGACTTTTAGGGATCGCGGCGGGTCAAGTTGAGTTGGTGCCGATACAAGTCCAATTCTGCGAAATGGAAGGACATACCCTGGGGACGGGCTTTCACAATAGACCTTTCAGAATGAGGGCCATTAATTCACATCTTTGTTTTATAAAACCCAATGTGACACGAATCGACGTTATGTGAGCTCATTTAACGATAATTTAGCGTAAATGCTTTTACATGAAAAAAAGGTTACAGCACCAAACCCTTTTTTGAATTAATCGAAATAAAATGAGGATCCCCAAATTCGAGTTGCAAGGCTATACATTTTAATCCTTTATTGTTCGATAGAAAAAGTATATGTCATAAATCAAATTGTAACGGGCCAAAATTTAATCTCAATTTCAATTAATTGGTCGGCCTTAGCCGAGACAATGAAAGTAAAGTATTGGTATAATTTTGAAAGTATTAGCATTTTAATTATTATTAATGCGACTAAGTCATTGACAGGATAAATGAAACGAGGTGCGTTTTGTCGGCGTAAAATTATTATGTTTCGGTGTTTTACACTTAAGGCGATACTTGTTATCCAAGCTCACGCTCTATTTAAATCGGGCAGCAGAATGAAAGTTTAATCTATACTGCTGCTTTATGTGAATAGAAGCCGTGATTGTTAGACTTGTAGATTCTACTCATGAACAACGGATTCGAATTCTGAAGAAGCTAAGTTTTCTTGTAAAACTTATACAGTTAGTTGTTGTTTAAAATTCATCGTTGTAATATTCGGTGAAGGAGAACATCATATGGAAACTTGCACACCTGTGGAGCAATTCCGGAATATGTGTATCCAGTGACATTGGAGCAGAATGATACGTCCATGCTCTAGAATTCCTCTCTCCTATGAGTGAGGAGGCCTTTCCCGGCATTGGGACTTAATCGGCTTAATTAAAAAGCAAAATCACATCTCATTTTTCAGTGATTGATCAAAAACACTAAAACATTTCTTCTTACCAAACATCAGATACCAAGCATTACAAAAATTGTATTACAAAAACTCCAACTCACATTAACTAACAACTTTAATTCACTCCACAATTTAATTATATACAACTTGCACTACACTCATAATTACTCCAATATTTAGCAAAACTTCTTGCAAAAATACTATACCACGAAGCAGCTCGAAAGACTAAAAATCGTTCCGCTACTTAACGTTACCTCGTATTGCATAACATTTAGTTTTTTTTTTTTGGTATTTTTAAGTGTTGCCACTATATTGCTAAATAACTCCCTACATTTCATAACTATCAGTGTTGTCACCCAACGATCTATAGTCTTAACACGTGTAATGAATTTTTATATCGTTAAGCTTGTCATAGTGATCAGAAATTATCCGTATACGAAAGTAATCCTTCGCAGATTATCTTTCTTTTGGATTCGTAATTCAATGCGAAACGTTTATTGAAATAAATCACGTCCACAGCGAACAATGCCATTGTCGCTTACTTCTGTCCGTTTTTTTATTAAGCTCGAAGACGGATCAGGCCAATGTTCCGGGATTTACGACTGTTTGCGGAGGAACGAATCTGTTCGTACAGGTCCAAAGTGGCCCACACGAAGGAACATAAAAACTGAACTAAAATTGGGTACCTCGATAAAATTTTTGTTATACTCCTTTAGGTAGGCAGTGACTTCTTGGATGGCTATTGAAATGTTTATGGCTTCTTATATTGGAGATCTTAAATACGTTTCCGTAAACTCGCCTTTACGACTTGTTTCAATGTCGCTGCGTATCTAAATAAATAGTTGTAAACATTATTCCGAAGTTAGTTTCATTTTTATCATTTTATATACAAAAAATGTACCAATATAAATATTGTGCTGTAACCGTTGTAGAATAAATAAATTCCTTATAAAACAAAGTTTCATTGTATTTGTTCTCCTTAGTTATATAACCTTTAAATGTCTGAATAAAAGTGATAGATGCAAGTTAAAGGCATGCGAGCCTGAGCTCGTGCTTTTATATACAGTCTTGATAAAAAAAATCATTAGTAGTCTATTAAAGTTTTTTCGTTTTTAGTGAAATATATATGTAAATTAAAATAATTTTCCGAACTCGATATTCATTACATCAATGCAATTGTGGACATATATTATAATTGTGTTTATATACTATATTAAGACATTAAGTTACGTTCATCTTAAAAATTAAGAATTTTTCTTCTTTATATGAACACTTATTTTCACCGTGTTTGCATTTATATCAAATCTCAACTTACTAATGAAGGGGTGGTGAAGAAATCGAGTTCGTATTACTCCCTCTGCCTCACATTCGATATTGTAATGGGGCGTTGGTTTACGCTCAATATACGCCAAATAAGGCTTTATCATCTCGCCAATATTCCATATCCGTGAACGAAATATGCTACTTGACACACTGCCAAGAATAAATCAGATTTTACTAAGGAACCCTGCGTTTTCTGATCTCCCGGCGCTTAAATGTAAGCCATCTGCTGGTAACATTAAAATTCAAATTAGGTGTTCTGCTATTTTTAATGTTCACTTTACTTTTAATGTTTTTAGAATGTCTTATAACCGTATTTAGAAATTAAATGAAAAGATTAATTTTGTTACGTACGTAGTTTTTATCAAGTAATTAAACATACTTAATACGTAAATTTGACGTTATTAAACTACAAAATAGAGAAATATCTTCGTATATAGTTTTTATATAAATATAATTAGAATTTTCTATGTTAGATTGTTTTGTAACATTTTTAACACTGATGCGTTAACTTGCAATCTCTATCACGTCAAGCCTGACTTGAATTAATGAAATATATAAATATTACCGGCGCAACTGTCTCTCTTTACATTTAAATTCGGGTTTTAAAGAAAGGCGATATCTATTTGATACTCGCTGATAACCGGGACATGCAATATTTGTAATGTATTTATTTTGATAAGGGATAATGTTGCATTGTAAAAACTTGCTTAGCTTTAACATATATGCTTTTATAATATGTAAAGGTTACTCTGGGTAATCCTTAAGAGATAAATATATGTCATCGCGGAATTGTTTGTCGAACTTTGTAAGATATAGAACTCCGCAGTACGATAATTTAATCTATCTCGTAAGGTTTAGCAAGCGTTTGCGATTTAAGCGCACAAAAACATGTTTGTTACATCATATTATAAATCTCTGAAATTTTTGGCTTTTCTGTACAATAATATGTAAATTAGTACATAGCACCACTCCTCATTCCCATAGGGGTTTAGTTTGTCGGTTTAGAGTACTCTTGTTCTGCCCCTTATTTAAAATTTCCTGGATTTGGTCCAGGACCGTTCGCTTTGGTATTCCCTTTTTAACTTTACCATTCACTCTTGATTCCTAAAACCTTTTTCATCAATCAATCAATCAAGTCAATCTTCTTTCATTCATCCTCTTTAATACCACAACGTTCTCTTATCACACTATTTTTTGCTTTGTCACTCATTATCAATCCACTCATATTTCTCAACGCTCTTATCTCTACCGCATTTATTTTACTTTTACTTTAATATATATAATATAAAATAAATAAATATATATATATATACATATATATATATATATATATATATATATATATATATATTTATATAAATATTTAATGTATATGTATGTACATATAAACCTTCCTCTTAAATCACTCTACCTGATGCTGAAAATCCATTTAAAAGATCTAAACGAACAGATACGAACAGATATAGAACGAACGAAAGCGAATTCATTTTATTCTATGTAACGATGATCATGTGACTGTTGATATTCGTATAAACATTATACCGGAATTACTCAGTAATATTTAGCGTATTGTAAACAATAAATACTTAGTCAATATATTTTCATTTTCATGAATAAACAGTTATCTTATCACAGCGGGCCTTACCGATACTATTTCACAAAATAATTACCTCCGGTCAAATTTTGCTTTGCTGGTCAAAGCTTTCTCTTAAATTATTTACTGTAATGAATTTGAATAAAACAAACATTCCAACATAATCTGTACATGGTATATTTTAGTTTCACTTTATGTATATCACGTTTTCTTTGGCTTCATAAATAGATCATTAAAAATATATATTATAGATATAACTTTGATAAAGAGAAAAACGCTTCAAGTAATTATAGTAACTTCGTCTAAGAAAGATATAGTGATTAAAATTGAGAAAAGTATGCTTAAATGGTATGGGCACTTGGAGGAATGAAAGGAGAGTGACAAAAAGTTGAAACGGGAAGACTAAGGCGAACGTTCCTGGACAAAATCCAAGACATTTTAAATAAGGGCTAGGTCAAGAGTACTCTAAACCGACGAACTTGTATGAAAGGTTTAATGTAAATGAAAGAAGCGAGTGAGATATAAAAGGATCGTGCCAAGTGGAAGGACGTGGTCTCTGCCTACCCGCATGGGAATGTGCCGTGATGCTGCGTGTGTATGTGGTCTAAAACTAACAAATGCCTTTTCTAAAAATTTTCAATACAAAATTTTGGTCCTAAATTTTAAAGATGAACAGTGATGTTGTCCTCCTTGTAAAGTTACATTACGAAAAATAGGTTTTCAAATGAGTGACTACCTGAGATAATACTCCTATTAAGTTTTCTGTACTTTCGATGGATGAATCAGTCAACGAGCATATAAGGATGCCATCGATGTTTATGGATAAGATATTTAAACAACTCTATGCTTTAAAAGGTTACTGAAGCCACTGAGCAGCGTGAATATGTCATAATCCGCGAAACTCTACATGTACATGATGTTCAAATTTCACACAAGGCCAAAGAAAGCTTCATTATGCCGAGTTATGCCGGATTGCTGCCAAACTATTGTGGGCATAGTCTGCCGCTAGTGTGAACGTCAGATAGCATTTGCATATTGTTTCCAGTTGTTTTTGAGAATTTACATTCCGCTTAAACAAATATTGTTGAGCAGATCTCTTTTATATAACTGCAATGTTACGTTTGTATGCGTTTTAAGCTATGGACTGACAATATTTTTATTTTGAGCGATTCGACTTAATCACGTTTTGTATGAATAAAGGAAATAAATGTAGTAGATATTTGATTAGAAATATTTCTGAAGCGAAATTTCTTTAGGCGCATGAGGGTAAATCTTTTAGGGATGAAACGCGTGATTAGCTTTACAATGGTGTGCAGCGTTTTTTATGCTAATTCGTTTGAAGCTTAGGTAGTTTTAATATTTACAAATAACATGCGGCAGTTTAATTTGCCACTCGTAATTTAATAATTTAATATACTATATTTCATAAAATAAAAATATTTCACATATCTATTTCATAATCTATCTATCTAATCTTGACCAAAACACGTGGCATTTTTTTTATACAATTCGTCATAAATTATTTGTATTAATTTTATATACTTTTCAAATTTTAATGACAATTAAATTCATTAAATTCGTCACATATTTTCCTTTTTCCCCTCCCTTTTAAGTTTCGGAAATAAAGTTTTAGATTTGTATAAAAATAAACTAGACTTTAAAATTAGTTTGATAAAGTTTCACTTCTGACATGTGTACTTTGTACGTACGCACTTTTAACTTTTTTATTACCATTCGTTTAATATCACTTTATGTATGGTAATATACTAGTAGATAGAACCACTAATCATAATAGAATGGATAATTACCAATAATAGTTAATCGAAATGTTCAACAAACCTCGTAACTGAACTAATCTCGACTCATCCTTTAAACGTGGTACATTCAAAAGTTTCCTTATGTATTTTTTATTTCTCAACATCGACACGAGATGAAAACTTTACCGGAGGGCTTCCAAAACTTTCATAGACTAATTCTACGGCTGCCGCTTTTAAATTCACGATTTACTTTGTTGCATAAGCTTCCACAAGCTGTATTTTTAAATCACCTGTTTTGTAATAGACATTTTTTTAATTATTTATAATTCGCTTCACGCGGGTTGATTTAGGTAGTTTATTTTTGAAACTCATTCTTACATTTCATTTCTATTTCACGGATAGCACAATTTGTAAATATGTCCAACTAATAAAACTCGGTTCCGCTCGAGTTTATAAAGAGATACAGTCCCAAGGTGAAATTACTTTCGGACTTTTATTGAGATACTGAGCGAATCCCAACCGTAACAAAGTTTGAACTGACCGGCATCCTGTTTTCTAACTTTTGCCACCAGTTTCTGTTATTGATATTGGGAGGCTTGGGAATGTTGCTATAAAACTGCAGATGCCGCAGGAACGGTCCCAATACACGGCCTAATGCCAATAAATAACGCGGAAAATTGTCTCCACTTACGCACCCTCCAATAAGTCATTTCTATTCTATATTTCCTCATTGTCTTTCATTTTGCGTAGCTTTGCAATGGAGCCTTGAAATATATCGAAGTACGTTTATATCCGTGTCGATACTTCTCAAAAGAAATGCCAATGTTTACGTTTTTAAGACCATACGAAAGGCGTGATATGTGAAGCTTTTATATTAGTATAGACGATTCATGTTTACATAAACTGTTACTGAACATTAACCTCGTAGCTATGTAACTATTCAGACAACTTACTGCCCCTGGGAAACATGCTTTTAAGTTAAAGAGAACCACGAATATTTTTATGTCTACGCATGAAAGCAAACACGTAACAACCGGCAAAATATACAAATCCAACAAAATAAAAAAAAAACAACATAACCAGTTGAATAGTTTGGAGTTAATTGCGGTTAAGAAACTTTTTATCGACGCATGAAAGCAAATACGTAACAACCGGCAATATGTACAAATCCAACAAAATTAAAAAAAGACAATAAGTAGATTCGAGGTTCATTGCAGTCAAGAAATGTTTATATCGACACATGAAAGCAGTCACGTAGTAACCGGCAAAATATACAAATCCAACAAAGTTAAAAAAAAACAATATCTTCAACAGTTGAATAGTTTGGAGTTAATTTCGGTCAAAGAACTTTTTTATCCATCCATGACAGCAAACACTTAACAACCGGCAAAATATTCAAATCCAAAAAGTTAAATAAAAAAAAAATAACGTCATAATCAGTTGAATAGTTTATATAATATTTTTTTGGCGTATTTACGCACCCCGGGTAAGGAGTGTGAGACTCACTGAAACATCAGAATACCCACTAAAACCCAGCAGAACCCTCGACATCCCTCAGTGAAGAAGCAGAGGTACGCATACACAATCCACTGTAGTAACCTGGATGTAGCCGCCACATGTCAATGGTTTATGGAGGGGGAAAGAGATGCGCAAATCTACGCATATTGCTTCTCCGCCTCCTCCGTCGGATAGGTGGAGCGGACAGCTCGTCTCATTAGCTAAAAGCTAATACAGTAACGATACAGTCAGTTATTACTATTTATCCATTATATATGATGGCGGCAACGTTTTTTAATGTTGGTAACAAGGGGTGCAGCGAGCTAGCAACATTCGAACTACCCCCACTCGCAGAAACTAGTATAAAAGGGCTTGCATTAGGCTGGCGGGCATTCTTACTCTAAATGTTGCCGGGTGCACATCTTGCAGTCATAAATAATTTGTTATTGTCATTTAATTAAAAAGTTAATTAATAATTTAGTTAAAATTAATAAATAATCTCCGTGAAAATTGACTGTGGTTGTCTTTATTTAAACGATGGAAGACCAGAACACGATTTATATTTATTTACGTTGTAAATAAAACTTATCTACCTTTATACGATGTTTACTTGGCGGTGCAATTAATTATGAGCAGAATATACAGACGTTTATTGTAAACTCGAACATGTTTATTTTAACATTTTATGTATCATATAGCGAATATGAAATAATGTATAAATGATATTTCTCCAGTTATAATGGACATACAGTAAATACCGGTTTACCGGGCATAAGAAGCTTGCCGCTTATTGTCTTCGCATTATATGCCTTTCAATAAAAGCTTAGCATTAGATTTAAAATAAAAGCAGTTGAAAATATACAATGTAGTCGATTTATTCCACCAGAGTTTCACGCATGTCTATTTAATTATAATACTAATACTTTATTTTATTTTACTTTTTATTTGTAATCAAACAGCGTACATTTTTACATTTTATTTTACGCTTAAAATAAGGCCCATGACAGATTTCGTCTATTTACATAAATAAAAAATTACAGAGACTAACTTAAATAATGACGGAAACGAGTTTTTTGTGTTCCTGTGTGTGTGTGTATGTGTGAGAGAGAGAGTATCTGCAAGCATTGTGTGTATATCTAACTGTTTTGATACCCCTAATACAAAACGTCGCTTTCTTTTTAAATCTATGAGATAGGTATTTTTAAATATATCTTTTTCATATTGCGATTTTGATAAATTGAAGAAGTCTAATTTTAAATAGGTATGTGTATTAAATTCTTACTATGACTTCACACTCTATATACAGAGAGATGTTGTCTAACACTTGAATTTCATTTGCTAAAAATTGTATAGCGCCAGCTATTAAAATGTATACAAGTTTCTTTAATCGTGATTAGTTAAAAACCTTCTTACAAGATGGCCTAGGAATTGAATTCCTTTTTTTATTACTTGTTTTATGTAAAATATCTTAAAATAAGTGGATAATCCACTTATTTCAGACATTGGTCGCCAAATGCCTAAAAGGCATCAGCAATAATTTGAATTCAACTTCATATCTTGCGAAAAATGCAAATGCTGTCTTGTTACTGTTAACCTTACTTTTTTTTCTCACTTGAGCTCATTCTCCGCTTCCCCCGAGTCCTGCCGCATGCACGTGCCGACGTGATTTATGACCTACTGAATAAATAACTTCGAAACTTTACAGATTTTTTTACGATATTAAATGGTGTATATTTTTATCAACTCATCAACACCATAGTCACGCGCGATGAACCGCAGAAATCTCCTTGGAATTTTGTAAAATGACTGAGAAAAATATACGAAGTAAATGAAGCGTTCAAAGATTTAGATACATTCTTAACCTCACATGATACGTTTGATTTTTTCTTTTTGATGAACGAAGAACGTGTTACGACGACTTTGACGTAATAGTGCGAGAACCTGCTTCATTACAGAGGTACCGACTTCGATTTCCAGCAAGAGAAATTTAGAAAATTGTATACTACTACGACCGAAGCCTCACTAGCCCAGGCCTAGAGGCATTACAACCTCTAGGCCTGGGCTAGTGAGGCTTCAGTCGTAGCAAGTTATCATATACTAGCAATCGTGGCAATGGAAAGTCTACTAAGACAGACTTATTTTCTTAGATTTTATATTCGTCATATCTTTTGAATGGAATGTCCGCAGTTATAATGTGGATATATGATATCAGGGACTCTTTAAAAATATTAATACGTTCTATAATACTGTGTTACATTTTCTTGTTCTATCATTTATAGTTTCCGCTGCGTTCACGATTTTTTCACACATCTTGGGTTGCATTAATGCGGTTTTCTTAGGGATCCCTATTATTTGTGAGAAAGTAATATAACCTTTGTCACTCATTAAAAGTGCAGCTTTCTAATGGTGAAAAATTATTTGTAAATAAGTATAGTAGTTTACATTAAAAAGCACAAATATTTCCCTTTTATAATATTAGTTTACACAAGTTAAAAAGTGCCGACATACCAAAAAATTGCGTCGCAGTAAATATCATTAAAAGCTCAATTACCTCTTAAAAGAGTAACGCCCTAGCAAATAAACGAGCAATTAAAAAAGTCAATTCCTACGCCATCTGGCACTAACTTCTAAAACTCTTCACATAGAAAGATACTTTCAAATATTTAATGCAAACACATAAGTATACAGTGCGATCTAATAATAGGAATTGAAAAAGACAGCAATAAATAAAAAATCGTCGATTTTCACACGAAATTGACGCGTAATCGTTAAAATTTCCCTGATCTCGCCATTGTTAATTGATATCAGATGAAATACCTAATTCCCCTGAATATTATATCGCTTGGACGCTCATTAACCAAATCCAAATAATTAATTTCTACCCCAGGTGAAGCATTTTGTGCGCTTAAATGTTATATTAATTGGTGCAGACAGTTTGGATTTTATTTCGATGCCTATTTTCTTTGTTTCGATTATATCACCCATACACTGTGTAAAAAGTAAATCTATATTAATATTCATTATATTGTTAATGACGTTTTATTTTGTAAGAAAGAAAATAATGATAGAAACGTTTATTCAAATTGTACAGTTTTGAGCAGATACATGTAAGAGGAAAATAACAATTACAATACAATTTGAAAAGCAGTAATAGATCTTATTTTTATAACAGTAATAGTTTTAATTATGAGGGTACCGGGTGATATAAAATATCTCTGTACTCATATAATACTTGTAAAAGCCATGATGTGGTATGTGGGGAGGCTCGTGGATTCTCGTTTAAAAGAATCGCGGGTTCGAATCCTGAACAGGCACCGTTAATTTGTACAGTTTGTATAGCCTACCAATCTGAAATGGAGTAGCCTGGTGGCTATGCTCTAAAACCTCTTATGAGCGAGGATGCCTGTTTCCAATATTTGGACGTTAATAGGCCGCTATTTATCTTACTTTTACCTTTTAATATTCTTTTCTAAATAATCCATTTTTGAAGCTCGAACATAAAATATTTACAACTAAATTTTAGTGTTTTTTATGTAAAATAAAAATAACAACTTTCTACTAAATATGATTTAAACATTTTTCGTGTAAAAAAATCTATTTAGCCAAATGTACTTTATGAATTTAATAAATGGAATATTCACCAGAATATTTTTTTTAATCATTTGCTTCCACACTAATACGTCAATTCTTGTACAATGAAAAAATCTACTGTTATAGTGTGCTATTATACTCGTGATGTGCCAGATTATTTATCAGGATAAAAATAATTCTTTGCTTTAGTGTAGGTTTTAAACAATATACCAAAAATTCGCATTTATAATACGATTTTTATAAGAATTGTTGTAGCTAGATGTTCATATACATTAATATTACATAAATGGAGATGCTTTTATAATTTGCAATGATTTAAATATCCATCCCATGCATCTCACCATAAATAATTCATAAAGTGACCACAGGAAAATTCGATATCCGAGTTTATGGAACCGTGTCTAAGTAATGTTTATTTACTTTATACGAGTTTGAGCGCGGCTTTCGCAGAAAAATTATTTTCTACAACTAGGTTTAACTTTATTATTGTATAAAGCTTATAGCTAGCGGCCGTGAATGGTCTTTAACTCGTAAATCAGATGGAATGTATCATTCATTTCTATTTAGTTAAAATAATATGTTATCCAATATATATATATATTTATGTCAATAAATTATAATTTATTTGTAATGAAACGGTACGGACCTCGGCATGACATCTGTATCGACGATGTATTTAAAGGGCATCATTAATTGACAAGCGATACGGAAGCCATGGTTACTATCCAATAAAAGAATGCTAATATCAAGACGCAAAGTTTATAGTTTATTGCGCTTTCGTAGATTTAGAAAAGACCTATGATCGATTAATGAGAAATGAGCTGTGGTTAACGTTATCTACGTATGGGGTGAGCGGTTGTCTGATTCAAGCATTGAAGTCTCTCTATGAGGGTTCTAGTGCCTGTATCAGATAAACGGAGCTTACACGGAGTGATTTCCTGTCGAAAGAGGTGTTCGACAGGGATGTGTTGCGTCACCATGGCTGTTCTACCTATTCATGGATAAATGTTTGACAGATTTAAAAGTAAGTATGTATGGGTTAAGAATGAATGAATTACTCATCAAATGTTTACTCTACGCTGATGAGCAAGTAATACTTGCGTCATCCGCTAATGAGCTACAGGAGATGGTAAATATTATGAATGAAGCTTTGAAAGTGAAAGGAATGAAAGTGAATGTAAACAAAACGAAAGTTATGCTTTTTGAAAGAGATGAATCTATGATGAATGGCAATATTTTGATTGATGGGGAACAAGTGGAAGAGGTGAAAGAATTTGTATACTTGGAATCTAAATTTGCAAAAGATGGAACATGTTAAAGGGATATTCAAAGGAGAGTGAATACAGGGAATATGATAAATGGTGCCCTGCGCGCGTTAATGAATACTCAGAGAGTGTCTCAAAGGGCCAGACTTGCTGTGCATGCAGGAGTGTTGGTGCCAACACTTATGTATGGTAGTGAAAGTTGGGTATGGCAGAAGAATCACAAAAGTAAAATAAATGCGGTAGAAATGAGAGCGTTGAGAAGTATTTGTGGATTAAAACTGAGTGACAGAGTAAGAAATGGTGTGATAAGGGAACGTTGTGGTATCAGAAAAGATGTAGTGACTAAAATTGAGAAAGGTATGCTTAGATGGTTTGGACATGTAGAGAGAATGAATGAATGAAAGGAGGCTGACAAAAAGGATTTATGAGTCAAGAATGAAAGCGAAAGTTGGAAGGGGAAAACCAAGGCAAACGTTCCTGGATCAAATCCAGGACATTTTTTAATTAAGGGCCAAGTCAATGAAACAAGCGAAGGAGATGTGCAAGGATCGTGGAAGGATGTTGTCTCTGCTTACCCCTATGGGAATGAGGCGTGATGAACCAGCGATCATATTAAACAATAGACGCAAGTGCCACAATAAACTGCCTCATTGGTCTTGTGGTTAGCACGATCGACCAAAGACATGAGTTCCTGGGTTCGAGTCCCGGGTCGGGCCAATTCAATAATCGATATTGAGTTTTCTAATAAAGATTTTCTTAATATTTGTGCCTCTGAGCACGTAAAACCGTCGGTCCTGCGCGTGATCTCTTTCCGGCCGTAACGAATTTCCGTCACATCGGCCTATGCCAGTGAAGGAATAGAGAATGCACTCGTGTACTACACTTGCCAATCAGCATTGGAGCAGCGTGGTGGGTCTATGCTCTAACAAGTTTCTCCTATGAGTAAGGAGGCCTGTTTCCAGCATGTCCACGTTAATGTCCTGCTATTTTACGACAATAATGTATTATCTGTATATATACGTAATGCCAAAATTTTATACACATTACGAAAATTGCGCGAAATTGTATGACAGTTCTAGGGAGGGAGCCCACAATTTTTAATTATGCATACATTAAACCAGCTCAATGTAAAAACCGTTAATAGGTAAATTAACTCTTACCAGATTAGTTACAGATTAGTACTATACTATCTTAGAGTATTTCGTCACATAACATCAGGTGGTATTAAGAATAAAAAAGACTGTATACCAAAAATTTTATATTTTGTAATTCAATAATAATAAATATCTCTCACTCACTCACATCGGTTGAAGTGGACAACCGATGGACGTCCATTGCTGGACATAGGTCTCACCTAATGATGTCCACTGTGCCCGACCTTGTGCCGCCTGGCTGCAGCGGCTACCGGCGACCCTCCTTATGTCGTCGGTCCACCTTACCACCTTATGGGGGGTCTGCCTGCACTGCGCCTTCTGGTGCGGGGTTGCCATTCCAGCACCTTCGGACGCCAACGTCCATCGGTTCGTCGGACTATGTTCCCCGCCCATTACAACTTCTGCTTCGTGATTCTTAGGCCTCTCCATCGCACGAGTGTTTGAATGAGGCCCATAGTCAGCGACCACGTTTCGGATCCGTAGGTGATCATTGTCACTGTTTGAAGACTTTGGTCTTCTGGCACTGAGGGATATTGAAGGAAAAGATCTTACGTAGCTTTCCGAACGCTGTCCAACCGAGTTGGATCTGGCGATTGACCTCTTTCTCGAAATTGGACCTACCTAGCTGGACTATATGTCCCAGGTATGTATACTCGTCAACAATTTTGAGAGCAGAGTTCCCAACGATGACTGGATGGAGCGGAACATGGATATTGGACATAACTTTCGTCTTATCCATGTTCATTTTTAGGCCCACCTGTTGAGAAGCTCTGTTGGTCGTCGAGCATAGTATTAAGATTTTCCAGAGTTTCTGCCATAACGCCCACGTGATAATAAATATAGTAGTTATAAATTCAAATTTCGCAGTATATGTTTTTTACAGCCTAGACCCAAGACGCTACTCCAGTGCGAGCTGGTACAAAGATAGGTTGGAAATACCAATCAAGCACCTGAGTTTCTACAAAAACAAACTCAAACATATCATGGCTTTTATATTATTACAGCTCTTTATAAAATATTCTGAAAAAAAAACAACAAAAGGTTTCTTGATTACATTTATAAAACAAAACCATGCAAACATTTACATAGACAATGTTCGTTTTAATTGTTAGCTTTAGCGAAATGAGGCAATGTAAAAGAATCGTGTACAAAATACACAATGGCTTGAGGCTCGATTTAAAAAACTACGTTTATTATATTACACAGCGGCAAAGACTGTGGGTTCGTTAAATATTTAGGACTCATTTCAGACTGTCTGGTTGTATGTTTTTCGTTCCTATTTTTAATGAAAAAATTGAAGGAAGCTGCGTTGATGAACTATTACCAAATTATGGAATAGTTATGATATTTTCAATTTCTTATATCGAGTATTATTAATAATAATAAATCTGTGATATTAATAAGCTGGAAGGCAAACACTTTTAGATATAAAAAAGTGTTCTAAATTAATAACTCCTATCGACAAATTTGAAAGTTACCTTTCTTTTTTTTGTTTTTATGATTAGTTTTTTGTTCTGATGAATTATTTTGGATTTGTGGGATTACTGTATGTTTACATTCTAGCGTGGACATATAGGGGAAGTACGGACAAAATGACAGGGTATTTGGTTTTCTAATCATATTTACTTATTTAGTAGTATTATAATCAGTCTTAAACGTTTTCAGGCATCTTAGGTTCATTGACTAATAGTAACACAGTCTTTTATTGAAGTAGCAACTGTAATAAAATATTTATGAAGAAAAAATGCAACTAATCACAAAAACCGTTTTGTCCATATAGTACGGACAAAATGACACATAAGGTAAGGACATAATGACATACTATTTTTTTAAGAACATAACTCACAAATAAAGCGTTTGGTCTTCTTTGGGATATCAGCACACGACGCATAAGCCCAATGGAAACAAGTTTCAAGCCATTCTTGACCAGCATGTTTCTTGTCCTTGCGGAAAGGGTGATCGAAACCATTTTTGGCTAGTGCAAAGGCAAGCTCTTAGAATGTTTTACGCGTCAAACCTAAAAGTCGTGTTTCTAAAATCTTTGCGTTCTACTAATTTCAGCTCAATTTCAGTTAAAGATATTTTTTTGAATCTTCCTAATCCTTTAGATTTAGAATTCAAGGTTTTGTTTATATTGAGTGCATGGCGTCTAAGCGTCGCCTGAGGAACACCAAATGTTTTTGCGGCCAATTTCCATCCGATTTTTTTTTTGCCTCCATGCTTCAGTAGCCTTATTCATGGATTCTTGGCTCCAAGACTGACGATTAGTTTTTCTTTTTTAGTTTCGCGGCATATCACCTAAGCAAAATAATAAATGTGAATTAACAGAAACTCTACGGACAAAATGTTCAAATGTAAACAAACGAATAAAAAATCATAATTTCATAAAACTAAATATTGCAATGAACTAAATCGAAATCACTTACATGTAAACATCTTTTGCGTTGTGTTAGTTATAAATAAACATTGTTTTCAACATTTCGAGTCCACATAATATAACTTATTCAAATTTAAGTTTATTGAAGTTATTTTTAAATTCTCATCTACAACAGTATTCTATATATTTAATTGCTTATACGTGTTTTATATATCTTATTGTTTCTTGTATGCGACTAAGTGTATGTACTGCAAACTCTATCTCACAAATTCCCCCAAGTCGACACTTTACATTCAAGAATGTGAATATCTAAGTGCCTCCACTTATTTTACACTTAAAATGAACTTTATCGTGTTTGAAATAGGGTTTGTATTGTTATAGCAGGCGACGTCCCAGGTTTGAATAGTTAAAGAAGACATGTGCAAAATTCAAATATGAAACGTTTCATGAAGCGATACAAAAGCTGTCGAGGTTTGGTCTTTTACTGTTTCAATATTATTGTATTTATATTAAATGCTATATAAGTAAATTTTCTGTTAAGATATTCTCCGGGACGTATAAACTCATTTACCATTTTCCGTGTTACAGTTTTTTAATTAACCCACACATTTAATTACAAAGACAATGGTTTATTTTTAGTTATTGTAACATTCGCATTTGCTTTCGGTATATTCTAGAAAGAGGACAAAAAATTATGTTCCTAACTTGGATTTTCAATATCAACAAGTAATACAATATCGTTTTTATATGCCGTTGTATAAACAAAGTTTTTCAGACAATGTAGGACACTTTATTCAAACAATATGAGAAACTTTTATCTCCGAACTCATTAAGGATTGGAGTGCTATCTAGATTTTTATATTTAGCATTTGCAAAATGTAAAATGTTACGATGAACAGTGTTAAAAGTAAATAACAGTGGATGTTATCATTGTACCTTAGTATGTTTATACTTAATTATACTTGAGACATCTAGTTCTCGTTGAAATTGCCGATTAAGAACGAGTTTAGTTGTTCCTAATAAATTCAGCTATTTGTACGAGAAAGGCACTTCTCAAAGTAGACTTTTTATTTAGTCAAAACAATGAAACCTTCATCTCTTCTGTACATGTAATATCCACCTTCTTTCAATCCAGGTAGTCCTTAATTTTAACGATCAGCATAAAAGTAGATTTCAATATGATTACGTTCTACTTATCCTCTAGTACAGAATTGCATGCGTTTCGAAATCTAACTCAGTATAAAAGTGAGGAACAGCGGGAAATTGGAACAAATTGCGCCAAAGTGTTGGAACGAGTGTCAAAACACATTTTAAATCAACCGAGAGTCGGGAGGTGCACGGAAAGTACTTACTTTACTTACCTTACTGGGACGAGAGAGGAAATAATGTTTGTATATTAATACACACTGTTCTCAATATTTCGTTCCCCGCGTATTTGAAACCGTAAAAGCGTTGTCGATGCATTCTCGTTTACATTAAACTTTTACTTTAAATATACCGGTGTCTATTGGGAAGTTAAATTAACTAAAACAATATATAAGCGATTCCGACCAAAATTTATCAGTAAATTCATTTTTATTAAACGTAACCTTATTGCTAACTATAGAGGACTGCATTAAATGCCCAAAATATTGTAAAATTATAATATAAATATATATACATATAACATAGTAAGAAGCCTGCCGACTGCCTCACTGGTCTATTGGTTAGCATTTTCGACTACAGACATGAGGTCCTCGGTTCGAGTCCCGGGTCGGGCCAATCCAAAAATCAATATTGATTTTCTATTAAGATTTTCTCAGTATTTGTCCGAAGTTAGGAAGCTGGCGGTGTGATCCACCCCCGTGCCTCGGAGAACACGTTAAGCTGTCGGTCCTGCGCCCGATCTCTCTCCGGTCGTGTCGAATTCACGTCACATCGTACTATGAAAGTGAAGGAATAGAGAAGTGCACTTGTGTACTATACCTGCCCATCCGCACTGGAGCAGCGTGGTAGGTCAATGCTCTTAAACCCTCTCTCATACGAGTGAGAAGGCCTGTTCCCAGCAGTGGGACGTCGATGGGCTGCTACGTACTTTACTTACTAATAAGAAGCACCTAACAGACTTTGTGGCCTATTCATAGAAATGAGTGTTAAGATACTTTCCTGGGCTCTTATTTTTAATTTAACTGTTCTAAAGTTTACAGAGGCTTGTTAAATTTTAAACCTATTTCAATAATATACTATATTTTTATATTCTATAAAGAAATGACCACGTAATGCTGAAAGTTAAAAACGATGTGATAACAAAGACAATTGCAATTTCGGAAACCTTTTTATGCTTGCATTATATAAAATCATTCGAGCGTTCCCATAGTTAAATTTATATTGGATTACCCAATTAATTCAGCATAATCGCTGGACAAACTAATTAATATCCCTCTTCATAAATGGATTGAAATTTAATAGCCTGCACTGATCATGAACAGTATTTGTCCCTTCAAAACGCGTAATGAGCTTGTGATATGAATTCAATGCGTTACGCGGTTATTATGATCCCACTTAGTATGATGGATACCCAATGAAAAGAACCAACTGCTTTTGACATCAATCTGTTTAATGGGAATAACATAATTATAGTCTACATTCTGTTCAGTAATAGTAATATATTTATTAATATGAAAATTTTATCTCTATTTTATCTCACAGGGACATTAGTATTCCTGGACCATTAATCCTATATGGACTAGTATTATTAGATAGATTAGTGGATTGCCGTTTATAATAAACCTAGATGAACATCAATATTACAATTTTTGTACTAATATCAAAGTTAACTTAAAATATGTACTTAGACCCAAAAACCCGATTAAAAGTTTTATAAAGAATTAATAATCATTTTCCTATCAAGAAACTTTTTGATATATTGTGCAACAATTTCTGTAATAAATCATAGAAAAAGAATAGTTTTTTACGTAACGTAACGCAAATTTTTTTTTATATTAAATGGGTTTGAAAGAATATAAAGTAATCCTTTGAAGGCTATAAATATTATGATGGACTAAGATAATACTTGATGCAAATAAACATTTTACCCACAGAACTGTATAAACATACTCGCCATTATTTATAAGGATATCATATGCTTCCTCAGGTTTCGGGTCCAAAAGACCTCTATTAGAGCTATTAGCGTAATTACAGAGTCCATAATACCCTCCCGTAAACTTGAAAGAGCCGTACCAAACCTTTGGTCGTAGCGGAGTTGGTACAATTTTAGAAAGGACTGAAGTTGCATAATTTATACCAATTGCAACTGAATTGACAAATTTAACCTATTAGACCATTACTTATTCTAAATTTCAAATACAAGCTGATCTGTGCAACTTCGTATCGCCGTGGAATTAGGGAGTGAATCTATGTTAATGAAAATTATTATATGCTCTCTTATCAAACCTACCTATATATATACATTACATTTCTTAAAAATCGGCCAAACTGTTGCAGGGCAGTTGATAATAAACGCTGTGCCACTAGCTTTTTACATGTTATCAATTCCTACGCCTAGAATTTGAACTCTTCTTTAAATAATAAAAATCTTTTTTTACGTAAGCTTTGAAGTGGCACTATACAAAATAAATGTTATTAATGAATTAATATTTGGAGAAAACGTTTTATCGCTACAAATTTACGTAAATATATTGGAACTCGAGGGAATGAATAAAAATGTATGTTAATAACGATTTGAAATTTGAGAGTACTTAGGGAGAGCGTGTTTAACATAATTGAGAACTGATTATTACTAATTGATTGTAATAACATAATTGAGAACGTGTGAATGATGAGAAATCTATTCACTTAACGCTATCCTTACTGAGAAATATTGTCTTTCGTTTTACATAATTTCTTTTTCTATAACAACAAAAATTTTATAAACTAAACTATCTAATTCTAATCATGCTTTAGTAACACAGTACGATAAATAGTTCTGGCTCAGTCTTTTAATGATCATAAGATAGAACATTCGCGTTCTCATAGTCTTTGCTTCTCCTTTAAGTTTTCTATATCAACTGGCACAAAAAGACAGACCAGAAATGTAGAAATTGTTTAGATTTGTTTTCCTATAAAATATATTGTGTACAGTCACAGTAAATAATTTAACCAATAAAATTATTTAGTTATCACAAACAGACGCCTGAATTTTATTTTTGTAGATATATAAAATGGGAAGCTTAAATATTTTATACCTTTCGCCAAATAAAGCAAATTATATAATTTTATGAAGTTAATTAAAGTCCTACAGAACCCTTTCGATGATGTAATAACTTTGATAACGACAAAAGTTATATGATTGTACTTCTTGTCAACTACTACAGGGTTTGCACTTCGTTGTGTGACTTACTTAATTTTTCTTTAAACACAGACATAATTGAAATTATCAGGAACATAGAGATGTTTTCACATTAGTGATACGAAGAAAAGAAAGTCTCTTCCTCTGCAATCTAGCACGAACATCTTTAACACAAGAAATTTTTTTTGAATGATCTTTCAATAGATAGTGGCGCTATAAAATTTAAATTTTTTTCCAAATACGAAAAGTAATTATTTCATTTTATATATTGAATAAAAATACCGTATTAACAATAAGTGTCATCCACTATAAGTTAAAAGAATGTATTTGAAATTGAGTGTCTTAAAAGTATGATTTAATAACGATTGCAAATTTTAACTTTAGGAATTTAACAGTAGGTATTTTTCACTAATATTTTGTATGTAAATATCGAAAAAAATGAGTTAAAATAATAAGGTCGGTTTTTATTTTCTTTTATAGTTCAACGTTAACTAGATACTTTCTCAATGAAGTGACCTCATTGGAATGCTGCACGATATACTTAGTTTCTGAAATATATATTATTAATAACAAAATGGATACAAATGAAAATATATTTCTAAAGAGCACTCATGAGATGAAAACGATATTGTTTTGCACAATTAGTTATTCACGTGGAGAACTTCAACTGTTTACTCGCTCTGTTTGCTGGTGAACCTCTAATCAAGGGTTTCGGTGTTAAGGAAGTAAACATCCATATTAACTCTTGTAAACTACACTTAATTTGACTCTACCTAAGACTCGATCAGTATACATAAAATACAAAACAAAATTCTATAGATGTCTCTTATATACTTTCAAAACATCCATCCTATGTGGATCTGATCTCATTCATTAAATAGACAATAATGCGAGGACAATTTTAAAACTCATCGACCCATAATGACATTTATAAAACTATTTATGATTTATTTGGGTTTTTTTCCACAAGAATGGAACCTCATACTCCCACCGGATCGGGACCTACGTGGATGTCGAGGAACACTTTAGTAACGATTTTTGGCCATGGCTAGTTACCACTCCATCAGCAAAGACTTGCCTCCGAGCAAAAAATTGCGCTACAATACGATGCTGTGAAGAAACTATTAATATAAATTTCCAATTCTTTTTTTAAGTAGGCTCAAAAAGCACTTTTGAATCGTAAGTAGTCTGTCCGTTGGTAATACATCTAGCACCGGTTCGGAAAGTTGATTCCGTTGAAAAAAAGCCGACAAGAAACTCAACCTTCCTTTTAATATAGTTTTTGTACGTTGGAATGTGTTTATCTTTTATGTGCAACTGGAATCAAGTCCCAAACGTCGTTGTCTCTTAAATAATCTTCAACATTTTAATATGCTTTTTGTAATAATAACAAATTTCTTAAAACTGTGTGGATGCATACCCAAAAGTGGTTTGGGTATCTTATTAAAAATGCGTATACTTAAGCCGACAAATGACTTCTGAACCTTCCTCCCTCTAAAATATGGAACTATAAGTTTGGATTTCGTTCTTTTTTCTGTAATATGTTATTCAATTTTATGACGCTACTGTGAAAAATGAATTTTCTTTGAATTTTTCTCTTACGAGGCTTTTTTTNAGGAAGATACAATTTCCTAAATTCGTCCTACCGGGGATCGAACCCGGGACCTCCGCTAGCAAAGCGAATACTCGCACCACTGCGCCAGCGAGGCCGTCAGCGTTAGTGCGTCGAGATAACAATCAAGTACTAACCTATCGGCAATAAAAATTGTTATTTGGCATGTGTGTTTAAATTTCCGGCTTAATACCGAATCAACAAGTGTAAAATTAAAGTTTCACGTTAAAGTAGTGGGATAATGTGTAAATAACATAATTGTGTACATAAGGAACACTGGAAACTGTTAATTTGTTTCGTCTGCTTATTTAACAATCCCCCAGATGAGAACCCTTCCGCTCGGCCGGTTGTTTCTAATTACCTGAAGACCTAATAATGATAAAGAGACGCTAATAGCGTGTGAGCCTTAAATAAAAGTATAAACAGCGACGATAGCGGATAATTGGAGGCGATACTTTGGCAGATTTATTACTTAATTATACAACCCTTACATGCTTTGGTCGGAACTTAGCTAATTTGCAGTATTTGTTCGCGGTGAATTTTCAAAGTTCCTATTACTCCATTCGTAATTTTAGAGTTATGACTGAGACATGGATTCCGTCTTACGCTTGTGCGAAATTTGAAATTGCACTTCAATAATGTGTTCAAGAAATAAATTCACGTCTCCGAGTAAAACTTTTAGAATAGTTTCCTTATCGCTTTCCCGTAGTGCATATAGTTTAGATTATAGCGATTGTATGAAGTCTTATAAATCGATAAGTACTAGCTTCTACTAGTATAGATGGAGAGGCGCGGTCAACCTAATTCTATTGTTAATTACAACAAATTTTCTTCTACGAGTATATTGTCTTATGACGCGTTATCACGTATAATTATCGTCTCGACTTTACAGAGAACCAATTTTTTCATTAACATTTCACCTCCAAAAATAAAACACTTCCTGGATCTAAAGAGAGAGTCACAAGACAATGTTGGGATTTAAACTAGGTTTTTTCTTTATGTACGTAATTGTTAGGACAGAATCTGAATGAAAGGAATAACGTAGACTTGGATGGTATTTTAGTATGAAAACAAAATCTGTAGTTCGGTTTGATTATACTGTTTTCATATATGTCGGAGAATAAGAGAGAACGGAGAAGCATAAAGCACAGGGGCCTAGGGTTTTCGGCCGACATCGTTATTAATTTCTTATATTGTGGGTAATGCCGGTGCAATCAAACACTTTATTAATTCACTCGAATTATAATGTTCAATCACTTAATGTTCCCGATATCAATTTACACAAACTCATTAACAATAATAGCTAGGAACGCGACAGTTCCAACAGTAGACAGCTCCGGTCGACCGCCACTCGACAACTGCCGAGAGACTCTCGCCGGACTGCTACCATTGACTCTGTCCACGCAGATAGATGGCGCCAGCGTGCCACAGATATCTGCCCTCCGACATATATAATAATAATAACTGCATCAAAAAAATGAAGCTGTATAATAAGTTTGGTAAGTCGTGCTGATCGCTGGGACTGCCAATGTGGTTTTATATTATTTTTGGATTTGTAAGATCAATCGTTGACAAAACGTTTAGGTGTTACACAATAGGACATTCGAAGGATCTATATAGTTTTAAGTGGCGGGGTACACACTTAGGTTTCAAATTTTTCACATCCCAAACTATATCAGAGTAGTAGCTTAGGGACAAAATTCGATTTTCTCAAACATTCATTAATCCTCCTGAGAGGCATCTTTAAGTGTTCTAAATGAAGTTTCCAAAGTAATGGGGATGGGTTTAGACAAATTCATCGATATTCAACGCTGAAGAACTACAACCTTAACTAATTTTGTTACGTAATACTGACTGAAATATAAAAGTTCTTAGCTTGGGACTTATTGTGGTCTAGTGGAACATATATTTTTCACTGAGACACAAGCAAATATTATTTCTTTCTGATAAATGAGTTCGAACATTTTTTGGGGAACCCCGAGTTCTATTTAAATACATGACCAATGCAATGCAATTTTTATTAATCTTATGGGCACTATTTCGTGTAAAAATATTAAGTACGTTTTTATGCTTAATTTACCTTTAAATGGGCAAATGTAAATATAGAAAATTTTTTATTTTTTTCTATACCAGCATTACATGGTGTAATATATGTATAAAATATGATGTGAAAGTGTCTATCTGCTTACACACAAGTTGTGCTTCCTAGACGGTCATTTTGATTCTCTATTTTATTACTTCATTATTATTTACACTATTTTATAAGAACCAAACAAATAGACAGACGGATAAAAAAATTAAAGTGCGTGCGTACAAAATACAAATGTCAGAAGTGAAACTTCTTTGGCTTTCGAATTTTAAAGTCTTGTGTATATTTATACAAATCTAAAACATTACATTTTCGAGACTTAGAAGGAGGGAAGAAGGTAGATATGTTAGGAATTTAATGAATTTAATTGTTATTAAAATATTAAAAGTTTCGAAAATTAAAACGAACAGTTTATTGAAATCTCAAATGATGAATTTTAAATAAAATGCCAATGTTGTCGATATTAGAAATTTTTATTTTTTTTTAAATTTAAAATTTAGAAAAGAGAGTTCATGAAATATTTTTATTTTATATTTTATGAAAAATAGTATATTAAATGACGAGTGGTAAATTAAAATGTCACATATTATTTGTAAATATTAAAACTACCTAATCATCAAATGAATTAGCATAATTCACGCGTTTCATCCGTAAAAATCTTTACCCTCATGCGCCTATAGAAGTTTCACTTCAAAAAAATCTAAAAGGTAATTTTTTTTTATATTAAGTGTCCTAAAACAATTATTCCATTCACTAAAAAGTTTTTAGTATTAGAAACAGATGGTAGATTAATCCATTACAGGCGATCTCCAGTTGAGTGTTAGATATACTAAGCAAAGTACCTTTCATTATCAAGCATGCGATTAAAAATTCATCCAAAAGTACGGCACTCTTGTAAAAACTCCATTCTTCTTTTTGTTGATTTAAACACACGACCCCTTTGTCTCTCGTTTAATATCCTAAGTAAATTCCTCGGCTTTTGTGCTTATTTTTCTCGTTATAGCTTAAGCTTTGCACTAACTATCCGCCCAGAAATTTATTTTGTAGATATTACAATTTAAGTGTTTTTTATAGGTTTTAATGCCGCCTATGTTGAATTTATACATGTGAAAAATTTTACTAAATGATTATAAATGTAGTAATAAGTTAAAAAAAATTACACGAAACGAATAAAAAAAAGTAAGTAAGTAGCCGCCCTTTAACGTCTCACTGCTGGGCACAAGCCACCTCACTCCGAGGAGCGAGGGTTTTTAGAGCATAGACCCACCATGCTGCTCCACTGCGGATTGGTAGGCATAGTACACAAATGCACTCCCTATTCCTTCACTCTCATAGTCCGATGTGACGGGAATCCGACACGACCGGAGAGAGATCAGGCGCAAGACCGAGGGTTTAACGTGCTCTCCGAGGTACGGGGGTGGATCACACCGCCAAATTCCCAACTTCGGGCAAATAATGAATAAATCTTAATAGAAAACTCATTATTGATTTTTGAATTGGCCTGACCCGGGACTCGAACCCGGGACGTCAAGTCTGTAGTCGAACATGATAACCACTAGACCAATGAGGCAGTTACGAAACGAGTATTTGTGTAAAATGCCAATTATTAATATTTTTGTCTTTTGATTTGTATCTGACAATCTTCGGAGCAACTTGACAAATTTTGACGATCTTCTTACTAGTAGATAGGTGATAATACAAAAGTTAACTTATCCTACTTTTTACAGCGATAATCTCAGGTTACGGACTTTTAATTAAAATTAGAATAATCCACATTGAGACATAGTCTGTTTAAGCTAGTTAGTGACTAATATAACGAAAGTATTTGTAATCCATGCAAACTTCCATTACAAACGTTACTAAATAAATGAAGGTCATAAATATTCCTTACCTAATGGTACATCCGTGCATATACTGCATTAATTATGCAAAATTGAGGAGTAGTTTGCTAAAAGCATTAATTCAAACACCCGACCAAAAAAAATATTACCTCCGTCCGAAAAATTCATAGCGCGCGGCTACACATAGATTGACGTCATAAATTTACCGCTTCGAAACAAACACCGTGAATGGTGCCCAATTATGGAATCCACTCTATCTTCCTACCTGATAGGTGTTTTATATCACCATACCAATATAAAGTTCCCTTCTGTTTGTTTAGTCACTCTGTGATAAAATATATAGTCGTCGTCGTCGTCGTCGCTTCAACCGATGGACGTCCACTGCTGGACATAGGTCTCACGTAATGACGTCCACAAGGCCCGGTCTTGTGCCGCCTGGCTCCAGCGGCTACCGGCGACCCTCTTTATGTCGTCGGTCCACCTTGTGGGGGGTCTCCCTACACTGCGCCGCCCGGTGCGGGGTCGCCACTCCAGCACCTTCGGGCCCCAACGTCCATCGGTCCGTCGGACTATGTGCCCCGCCCATTGCCACTTCAGGTTCGCGATTCGTAGGGCTATGTCGGTGACTTTGGTTCTGCTACGGATCTCCTCATTTCTGATTTGATCGCGTAGAGAAACTCCGAGCATAGCCCTCTCCATCGCACGCTGAGTGACTCTGAGCTTCC
>JACTOM010000891.1:5956254-6104121 GCA_015832385.1 Elymnias hypermnestra
CTGTTCTCGAGGGTCATTACGAATCGTCTCGCTCGCAAGTTTGACGACTTCCAGCCTCCCGAACAAGCCGGATTCCGAAAAGGCTTTAGTACCATAGACCACATCTTTACGCTGCGGCAGATTATACAGAAGACCGAGGAGTATAATCGGCCACTTTGCTTGGCGTTCGTGGACTATGAGAAAGCCTTTGATTCGGTGGAAACATGGGCCGTGTTGAAATCTTTGCAGAGATGCCGAATTGACCACCGGTACATAGACGTGTTGAAGTGCTTGTACGAAAACGCCACTATGTCAGTCCGTATACAGGACCAAAGCACAGAGTCTATCCAACTGCAGCGTGGAGTGCGACAGGGAGATGTTATCTCCCCGAAGCTCTTTACTGCGGCGTTGGAGGACCTGTTTAAGCTTATGGAGTGGAACGGACTGGGCATCAACATCAATGGCGAGTACATCACATAAGAGACAGTTGCCGACGACGTGGTCATTATAGCAGAGACTCTGGAAGATCTCAATGCAATGCTCGATGACCTCAGCAGAGCTTCTCGACAGGTGGGCCTAAAAATGAACATGGATAAGACAAAAGTAATGTCCAATATCCATGTTCCGCTCCACCCAGTCATCGTTGAGAACTCCGCACTCGAAATTGTAGACGAATATACATACCTGGGACACATAGTCCAACTAGGTAGGTCCAATTTCGACAAAGAGGTAAACCGCCGAATCCAGCTCGGTTGGGCAGCGTTCGGGAAACTACGCCAGATATTTTCGTCCGATATCCCTCAGTGCCTGAAGACGAAATATATAGTGCCTTTTAAAATTTATGACACTGTGTCTTTTAAAATAATCAGTAAATTAATTTAGGGCTGTAGATTAACATTTTAAACAATATAGTCTTCACTAGTTAAGGCATGTTTTTACATTTTTAGGGTTGTACTCGTATGTAATACAACATTAAAGATTTATTAAAGTCATTACATGAAGAGATATATTTAAATGTTTCATATGACCTTTGAATCGATAGTACGTTACAATTTTTTCAAATGCTATTGTCTATTATTTATACTTAAATAATGAATTAATATTTGAAAAACTACATTAACGTCTGATGTCATCCAATCACTATAAGTTTACAAAAAAGTGCCTAAACTTGAGCATACGAGTAAAAAAGTATTTCATGGCAGACTAGCTATACCGGCATATCAGCATTTCTTTTTTCTCTTAAATAAAAGTAGCTTAAATTACTTCTTATAACATCAGCTATTAGTCAGTGAAAGTCCCGACAATATCGGTCCTGTCTCAGGGATTTTCGGGAATAGACACAATTTTTAAAAATCAAAATGCTATTAATGAATAGCATCCACTGCAATTATATTTATTTGTATAGCTTGAAAATTTCAAGAAGATTCCTGAAGACATAATAGGCTTGTTGAAAAAATATCGATACACCCATAAATCGATACTAATTTTTCAATATATCGATATTTTGGAGCGATATTTAATACTATGATATATGTATCCATATAAAATTCCAAGTATCGAATAGGTATGAAAATCGATTTTTTTTTTCGAAGAATAAAAAATATTATGAAGGTACACTTTTTATACGCCCTTGTTTGTTACAAATTATATTTAATTTATTTTTTAGTTTTGGTCGACTGGATTTGCTGTTTTATAATGTGGATTTTAAGTTGGCAACTTAAGCTGTCAAATTTCAACTTTATCTTTTTTTTTGTCGCTGGGAAATACATTTACGTACGGAGTGTGGGACTTGCTGTTTCCAGAATACCCACTAAATCCCAGCGGAGCCCTTTGCACCTGAAATAGGGGGAAATTTCAACTTTAACTGCCCGTCCGTATTGTATCCCGATATATCGATACTAATTTTTCAATATATCGATATTTTAGAGCGATATTTAAAGAATATCGATACTTTATTGCATTTCCGACATCCCTAAGACATAACATATGGTATACCTTGCCTTACTATCACATACTCGTATACTCGTATATATATACTATGTATTTTTGTATGTCTGAATTTATTTTATCAGACAAAGACATGGCAGCTTTCCGTTTAAAAATGGATGTAAAGGAATATAGAATAATGATGTGTCTAGAAAAGGGGTGTGATACTTAATTTATACAAACACTAACATACAGTTCAACTAAATCATCGTCCTTAATTCCATATATCCCCAGCACTAATCATGGGATTATCTACTTCCACGCTGACAAACGTGGCGGTTTCCAACTTTGTTGGGCTCTGTATTTGGAATCGATATAATTGCTTTCATAAACTTTAGAGACATTTAATGACAGTGCTCAAACGACAATAGTAATTTAGGAATCATGTGCTGAATTCTCGCTGTTTCCGGTGATATTATTAAAACAATGATTAATCTTGTTCGTATGTGGCGATTACCGATTTTCATTGATTGTCAGTTTTGTTTGCGTTTCGAATTTGTTTTATTATTTTTGTGAGATTTGATAAGGCAACCTTAACTTCTCGGTGAGGTGTTTATGTTCTACCGTATAAATAAACATATATACAGAAGCGAAAATTGATCACTCACGTATCATAAGATCTTCTACAAATATTCTTCTGCCTGTCTTGAAATTCTGTATACATATTCCTTTTGTGACATAGACGTTCACTAATAACGGAGTGTGCGGATGATTCGAATATTTTTTTTTATTTTCGTTATTTAATAAATATAACAGTTTACAAGAAAAATTGAAGTTTTCTCAAATATATTTTCTTTATTATTTTATTGATGTATTTTAGGGATTTTTGTCGCGTATAGATTTTATTTATTTAAAAAATCTCTAAAATATATGCTTTAACGACATCTTCTGTATATTATTCAAATTTGTGTGCGTTTGTATGTAGATAGCTGCCATGAGTTAGTGTTATTAGATCGTGTACTTAAAGGTCGTGTAATTGTGAATACGAAGTATAAATTTAATGTGTAGGGAAAGTGGAATGTTTGGGGAAAGTCTTGCTTTTATTGGGGGTATTGTTGGTGCGCTTAGCCAAATTAAAGGTGAGCTAATACGCAAATGGAAAGCGAATGAAAGGACTCGAGATAGGCATCACATTTAATTAATAAACTCGCGCCTCTTGTTTGTGAACGCTGGAGTTGTAAATGATCCGTAGTGAGACTTTTTGATGTCTACGAAATTTTTATAATTCGCATCGTTTATTGATAAACAAGAAATTAAAAAAGAATTTAAAGTTCAAACGAAGTTGGTATTGTCTGCAAATATTTTAATTAAGCTTATATATATCTTTATACTTCGTATCGTAAAATGACGGTTCGTCTTTGCTGGTAAATCCGTAGTTTGCCACGGCGGAAGTCTTTTAAGAGTTCGGACTTAATATTAGAATTTGTTTTTCTATTCGCCCAGCCGGTAATTGAAAGCAATACCTCTGTTTGGGAAGCGAGTAATTTAAACCATTACGTTGACAAAGCTGTCTATCATCCATTATGCTACCGAAGCTATGAATTATTATACACTGGCGTTAATGAATTTATTTACTATGTACCACCCAATTATAGACATAAATTTATAAACTCAGGGAAGTAGAGGAAACTCGGTCGCTTCCATCCAGCAATTATGGTGCCTCAGTGGCAACAATTTAAGTTTTGACTTCAATTACAGTCGACTCTTAAGTGAAGTTGTTCATTAGGTTAATTGTGGAACGCGGCGCCCACACATTTTTCTATTAAAAATGTAAAGCCCACGATGGTTACAAAGTTTTTCAGTTCTTTGTAAAAGCCAAACTTGTGTTTTAAGATTCTCCATTTTCTGGGTTAAGAGCCTATGAATATTATATTAAACTAGTTGGTTTTTATGGTTTTAGCTTTGTAGATTATCTTAAATTATGATTTAGAGGGTGTTCAATGTTACCTGGACATAAAAATGATTTTGTGTTAATGCAAAAAAAGTTTTTGACAACAACATTAAATTGCTATAATCCTACTATTATTATAAATGTGAAAGTTTATCAACCTCTCCAAAATAGCTTATTAGATTTAGTTGGAAATTTGGTATATCGAAAGATTTTGACCTGACATATAGGATACATTTTATCCCGATGAATAACTTGGTTTAATGACTCCTAATGCTGATCATCATGCAGGATGACGTTTTGTGTCGTAAGACACATCATCATTGATTGAATAAAATATTTTACGTCACTCTTTCGAAAAAATATGGAAGTAAATAAAATCTCAGCATGAGATAAAGTCAAAATAATTATTTAACATACATGTGTGGTATGTACACGTTATTGGTTAAAGTTGTTTTATGGGAGATGAGAGAATTATGCAAATACGCACTGTAGAAGTACATTGTAAGTCACCAATTGCAACTTTTGTTAATAAATTTTACCTGAGATTTCTTACTCAAAAAAGAAGGGATGATTAATCACAAAATGCAATTTGGAAGCAACTTCTGGGAGAAAGCGATAAAATATTCCCTCCATACTGTACAAAGCGACGGCCGATGCTTTCATACACATTAAAAGTTGCCAAGAAACTTGATCGAGGGCCTTTATGAGTGAATAAAGAAAAAACTTCAATAAATACAACTAATCTATAAGAGGCACGAATGTTTACAACATTTCTCATTCAATAGGAAATAACGTTATATTTCGTCGTGGAGAACCTTTATTAATCTAAGGGCTAACTTTTTAGCGTAGGTTGTGTACGCTAACCTTACCTTTAATAAATATTAAGTAACTAATATAAATAATAATTAAATTTCTGATTGTAAGTAATGTCATAACAATTTTTACGCGGCTTTTGTGTTAAAAACCAATTTTTTATACTCTAGTCTGATATATGATATGCTGAATATCTTTGTAAAATCTGGAGATAGAGACTTCTGCTGAAAGAAGGCTGATATTGTAGGACCTAGGATTCTTTACGTCGTGAACTATTTAGTCAGACAGGAAATACGAGCTATATATTTTCTTAGACTGATGAACAAAAAGTGTGGTCAGGATGAACTAGAATAGAATTCAAACTTGTAAAAATACGAGTATATATTTTATGATTGCTCCCTATAAAGTAGATCTTTATTAATTTTTTTGTAATAAGTTTGGCATTTCTCTATTCCCAATTAATTAACATTTTCAATTGAAGGATCAAAACAAATTTCATATTTTTATTTGAAATGCGCATTATTATTACGGATTTGTGATCGATCCATTATTCATTGATGAAGCTTATAGCTTTTACTATTCATGGGACAATTTTGTTTGGACATGGCTTTGATAATAAAAGCGAACGATTAAAAATACGTTAAAAGTTCTCTACCCTGTGAATAGGATATCTGCTCTGGATATAATACATATACATACTCCACACATCAAGTATCCTCGTGGCCGAAGATCGTCACTCCCGTCTTGAATCGTTGTTATGATAGGTGTCATTTGTTGTTGTGTCTAAGGCGTTGCGGATTTGAACCGGCTATTTAGAACTTAGTCAGTTGCTTTACAGGTTGCTGCATTCATTCTTGTCAATGTAAGAAACGAACTCGAGGTATACAGTGGCTTTGTTAAATAATGTAGATATTATATTCAACTCTCGCAATTTATTAATCGGTGGGTACGGAAGGCAATCCACGGTTTTTTTTTCATCATCTTTATAGTGTCGATTAGCCGGTTTTATAGCTCACGCTTTTACAAAATAAAGGTCTGGACCAGTTCCACTGTGGTTCTTCGTAAGATTATCCGATTCTTCCAGATTCTATGTAATCGTCCCATTGCGTGTTTAGTCATATCTGTATGCCTCCTCATTTCTACTTCACACAACCCGAAGTTGTTAATAAATATTACGATAAGATTTACCAATAGGATAAGGATTAAGGCAGCGGAAAACGTGTAAGACTACGGCCCCGACTCTACAGACTGTAGTGATTATAGTAATTAAAATATATAAAAAAAAACAATAGTAAACGCCAATCCACCCCACCTAGTCTTAAAATTATACAAATAAAATCTTTCCTCCTCATGTTTATTACATTTATTTTATTATTCATTAAGACAATCATTATTTATTATTATGAAGATAGATGTTTAGTGATGGGTGCCCATATTGGTACTGGGTTTCCTAGTCAATAAATACTTTTAGTTTCGCAAAATGAGACTGATGTTAAATTATTACCGGGTCTTACTACTGTCTACTATGTTTACATAGTTTTTTATAAAAATAAATATGATGAAATATTTGAATAGCAGTAGCAAAGGATCAAAGCCTCAATAAATTACAAACTCCCGATTAGTCGTCTATTCACTAACGGGCTGCTTCTCATTACTATTCATTAAGTCTGAGTACGACTGACATACAGCAACGTTGCTTATCTGATCAAGTAACTGTGCCATGTTTACTGCTACTTTCCTTTGGCAACAAAATAAAAAGTGAAATAACTTGTATAGCTTGCAACTAGTAGCTAAGGTCCGATACCAATTTTCATGGCAATGAAACTTCATAACAAAAGGTTCATAAAAGTAAGGTCCAATTTACCTATAAATGCTTATTTGACAGACCTTTTTTCTTTTATAAACGAACTGGTAGTTTGATGGTATATAGTAAAAGTAAAAAAGGTAAGTAGCAGCCCATTAACGTCCCACTGCTGGGCACAGGCCTCCTCACTCGCATGAGAGAGAGTATTTAGAGCATAGACCTACCACGCTGCTCCACTGTGGATTGGCCGGCACAGTACACAAGTATTCCTTCATTTTCATAGTCCGATGTTATGGGACTCCGACACGACCGGAGCGAGATCAGGCGTGGGACCGACGACTTAACGTGATCTCCGAGGCACGGGGGTGAATCACACTGCCACCTTCCCAACTTCGGGAAAATATTGAAAAAATCTTATAGAAAACTCTGATTTTTGAATTGGCCCGACCCGGACTCGAACCCAGGACCTCATGTCTGTAGTCGAACATGCTAACCACTAGACCAATGAGAGATGATGTGTAGTATAGGAAGCTAATAAAACAAGCCAACATATATTAGAGGTACCCCCAAAGATTATACGAGTATAATGGAAGTTTTCTGTTTCGCAAAATATGTTAGCTGATTGTTGTGAACTCAGAACACTACATACTCTGTATACACAACGTATTCTGTGAAAATAACAGAAAAGATTTAAATCATCTTTCATTCGTAACGAACTTGAAATAGCGCTATCATCTCCGGCATGGTGAAATATGGTTATTGAAGAAAAAATAACAGTTTATATATGATCTCCTCGAATTAGCACTGGAATCACTACTGAACCCCGTCTTCTGACCACCAGGATATTATAATACAGAATTAAAGCAAAAGGACGTATGATTATAAAAGGAGAATGATTAAAATTGTTTACTAAAAATATAGATGGGTCTTTGTTAAGTTGGGACATTCATTTATTATTAACGCAAAAAACATGTATCTATTTTTATAGTGATAGTAGTCTTCAAGATTCTGTGTGACTCAACTCAACAAAATCATATCTGCGTTTTTGGTCTTACAGCTTATTGGTTAAGTCGACTAAGTTAGTCGAGAGCTACTGTCGCATTGTTTTTATTAATATTTGATGCCAAAAAGTATTCATTACAGCCGTGTGTATTATCTGATTAAAAGGAAGTTTTTACTCTAAGGCAGCGTTTGGTTGTCAACGTTTTCTCCTAAAATCGTAAAAGTTTTTGAAAGGAACTTGTATTTCTCTAATTAATTCTCCCGTCCGTTAATCTGCGACTTTAATTCAGGTTCTGTGAAGTTTAATGATTATCGAGCTTCTTGATGCTCTGACATCTTTAAATACGTGATCAATGATGGATATCAAATAAAGCTCTTCTTAAAAACATTTTAGACTCCATATTAATTTTTCCGCGAACATCACTTTATATTTACTGTTTAAATTTTCTTTGAGGTGACGTTAATCTTGTCCTTAATATGTTGGTAAGAATGTATTTACGATAAAAAAAAGATCAGTTAAGCATTTCGTACAAAAGTTCCACTAGGGATGAAGTGTATCCACTGCCTCAGTGGACCCCGCCGCGAAATGATACTAAGTTAAGCATTTCGTTTGAACCGGATTTTCATGAGCATTAACGAACCTGGTCAACTGTGGAGTGCTGTAACAGCGTTTTAAATTAATGAAATTAAAATTAGAGAAACATTTCCCTCGCCCTCTACAAGAATGGTTTAAAGTTATTTTTAAGTAATAGTTTCCGATATATCGCGAAAAAGTTGTTTGCACCACTTTTTCCAAAATGGCGGCCTGGAGAAAAGAGCAGCAACCCCAGAAAATTGGAGTTAAGCTTCTATTGAACGCCGACAAATGTCCCAAAAATAATATTGCGTCCTCTAAAAAATACAAAGCTCGTGTAACAGTTCAATGGACTACTTAACAATTATTATAAATGTTTTTTTTTTTTGCTGGGACCAGTATTACTAATATTGATATTATATTTAAAACTCTGAGGAACAAACAAGTAAAGAATGTGTTACTCGTTCATCCAGCTTTAGCAGCGGAGTGCGATAGTTATTGTATTATATTGACGGACAAGTGACGGTATGCAGAGCGTCAAAGAGGATTTATGCTTAGTTTAGTGGTCGGCGCGTTGGTACTGGCAAGCAAGGCTGGAATTACATTCCGTACTGAAAATTAGAAGAAAGTGGTTTATGTTTGAATTACGACTTCGTATGGAAGATTGAATGGCTGTAAAACTGTTACTAACTAAGAAAAATCCGATAAACAAGAAATAAATAATTGTATCGAGACGAGTATGGCTTTGCTTTTACAAATGTGTACCTGTTAAATCCACCCTTACGCTTGTATGGTCAGAAGCAACAAAAAGTGATTTTTTAGGAGTGTTTGTTTGTTGAGTTGAGATTTTAAAATCGCCTATGTCTAAGCGGTTGTTTTACATTTCAATGTTGCATAAATGTCGAAATTGTTTCTATTTTTTTTTTCACTGGACCCTTTTCATCCATGAGTTAGGCCCCAGGTGTTTAACTTTTGCATTCGTCCCTGGTATCCCGGATGTGTCCGACTGAAGACTCACGGAGGTGGGAGGAGCATCGCAAGGATGCGACGTCTAGAACCCCGCTTCTTTCGGCGGTGAGGGGGAAGCATCCACTGCGATTTCCCTCTCTTGGAAGTTTTCTTTTTAAAGAATAAGAAATAATTAATTTTTTGCTAGGGTTAATCGAAAAAATTTCTAAATTTAGATCCATAGCAAATCTCAATGGCCACAAGTCCGAGTGAAGTAATGATTCAGCAATTCTTTTCAATTCAAAATCCTTTTTAACTTCCACTTTACATTCTTCAGCGCCTTAAGACTTAAATGAATTGTCCGGGACTACTCTTCTCCCAACTGACAATCCCTTGACGTGTTTTATGTCCTAATTTAAATTGCTTTTATCGCGAACATCGCAGTTATGCGTACCGAAGTTGTCAGTAGGACCCCATTTTTCAGTTAAGTAAGCCGCTATTGTACCTTCTATTTTAAATAAATGTCTCGTTTTTGTAACTCAATCCATTTCCAACAATGTTTTACTCGAATATGAAACACTTTTTTCTATATTACATTTAACATACTATATAACAAGATATGTTATTGATATAAAGCAATGGAAACCATATATTAGACGTAGATAAGAAAATCGTTTACAATATTACTTCCTTTTTGGCTTAGAATTTATATTGTATATTAGTCAATCACGGCCAGACTTAGATAGTTAAAAAATACACAAATATTAAAATTTATGTGTTGCCAAATTGTAAATCAGTCACGTTGCTATTGTGTTGTACTGAACAATATATATTTGCATTTTAGACTTAAGCATCAACGTTTAAAATGTTCAAAGATGAGAATATTATGCTAAGTTGATACGGTATCAAAACAAACTTGAGATTCATAAATCCTTTACGAATATTTACGAGTGGGGGTCGTATGTAAGGAATATGGGGGCTCTAAAGGAAGCCATCGGAGCGTGAATTCAGAACATACTTCATTACTGCTTGTATGAATGGTGATATTAAAAGGTTTCTTTTTAATGCCCGAACTTTTAAATTAAAAACATAATAAAAATTTATACCTACATTTGACATATGTTCCTGTGTTTTATGTTATAATAACATGGATTTGAATAGCAATAAATGTAGTCTATAGAATTATAGTCTACTATGAATGAATATAGTAGTGGCATATTCCTTTAAAGTCTATTAGTCGTTGAAAAATGTATATATAGGCCCCTAATATGTCTAACTTTGTGCGATGATAAAATAGAAATAATGAATATTTATGGTATTTCCACTGCATTAAAAAGTTACTCATTTTGCTTACCATTTTGTTTATGTGGTAAATCTAAAAAAATCATAATATTGTAGAAGTCTATTAAAATTAAAGATACATACAAATTTTGCAAAGAGAAAAAAATAAATTAAAATTCTAGGAACGATCTGCATCCGATCAGTATAGCAAATGCGGCTATTCGTACTTTCTTAATTGTTACCTTTCATGAACGTTCTTGATTAAAATGTTCACATTAAGAGGTGCTTAATAATAATTGTATGCAAAAAAGCGATTCGGAATCGACGATCCTTATAACGAATAAATATCTCCTTATAAAATATTTTACTTAGTAAGAAGATATTCATTCCTAGAGATATATTGGGCAAGATCAGTAAATGTGCCGAATCCGTCGTTGTTTTCGCCTCCACGGCTAGATGTCCTTCGCTTGACATACTGATATTGATCTCTCATAAGTTTTCTAACCAACGCTACTAATAGATTACAAGCGACAGTTTCAATAGTCGAAAGGTCTGGCGGACCGTTAATCGAGAACCGTCAAGAACGCCGCCGGCCTGTGACTCATTTACTCTGTCCAGCGCCGACAGATGGCTCTGGCGATCCGGAAACTATTTCATTCCGACTCATGTAATATTTACAATACAATAGAACAAAATCTTTTCAAAAGTTGCATTAGTTATAGACTACAAGCCAAAGAAAAAAATAACAAGTGAAATGAACCAATATGAATAACGCTTAGAAGGCTATTACTATATCATAAAATAACTTTGAGCGCTATGTCGTCATTTCTGAGCGGTACAGGTGAGTACATACATTCATACATAGCATCACGCCTCATTCCCATAGGGGTAGGCAGAGACAACGTCCTTCCACTTGCCACGATACTTGCATATCTCCCTCGCTTCTTTCACTCTCATTAAACCCTTCATACAAGTTCGTCGGTTTAGAGTACTCTTTACCTGGCCGTAATTAAAATGTCCTGGATTTGGTCCAGAAACGTTCGCGTTGATTTTCCCCTTCCAACTTTCGCATTCACTCTTGACTCTTAAATCCTTTTTGTCAGTCTCCTTTCAGTCATTCTCTCTACATGCCCAAACCATCTAAGCATACCTTTCTCAATTTTAGTCACTACATCTTCTTTTATACCACAAAGTTCTTTTATCACACTATTTCTTACTGTGTCACTCAGTTTTAATCCACTCGTGCTTCTCAACGCTCTTATCTCTACCGCATTTATTTTACTTTTGTGATTCTTCTGCCATACCCAACTTTCACTACCATACATAAGTGTTGGCACCAACACTCCAGCATGCACTGCCAGTCTAGCCCTTTGAGACACCATCTGGCTATTCATAAAAGCATGCAGAGCACCATTTACCATATTCCCTGCATTCACTCTCCTTTCGATATCACTTTCACATGTTCCATCTTTTGTAAATTTAGATCCCAAGTATACAAATTCTTTCACCTCTTCCACTTGTTCCCCATCTATCAAAATATTGCCATTCATCATAGATTCATCTCGTTCAAAAAGCATAACTTTCGTTTTGTTTACATTCACTTTCATTCCTTTCCCTTTCAAAGCTTCATTCATAATATTTAGCATCTCCTGTAGCTCGTTAGCGGATGACGCAAGTATTACTTGATCATCAGCGTAGAGTAAACATTTGATGAGTAATTCATTCATTCTTAACCCATACATACTTTCTTTTAAATCTGTCAAACAGTTATCCATGAAAAGGTTGAACAGCCATGGTGACGCAACACATCCCTGTCGGACACCTCTTTCGACAGGAAACCACTCCGTGTACGCTCCGTTTATTCTGATACAAACACTAGAACCCTCATAGAGAGACTTCAATGCTTGAATCAGACAACCGCTTACCCCATACGTAGATACCGTTGACCACAGATCATTCCTCACTACTCGATCATAGGCCTTTTCTAAATCTACGAAAGCGCAATAAACTTTTTGGTGTGAAAGCGCAATTAAGAGGTGAGTACATGAGTAATTTTTTTTTTATCCCAACATTTTTATTTATTAACATTTATAATGTACTGTAATGTTTAATAACAATATGTAAAAAAAAAGTTGCCGTACATAAATTTATAATCTTACAACAATTATCTACATTTCAGCATATACCGAGTTATTACTATTGTAAGATGATAAATTCATGTATGGCAACTTTTTCTTTTATATAATGTTATCAAATACTACGTTGTACCTTGTAGCCCTACATTATAAATGGTAACAAATAAAAATAAGAAATGACGATATAGTGGTCAGAGTTATTTTCAAAGATATAGTAACAGCCTTCCAAGCGTTATTCACGTTGGTTCATTTTACTGGTAATTTTTTTCTATGGGCTTGTAGTCTATAAATAGATCATGAGGACCCATTTATTGTCATCAGTCCACCTAGGGGTGGGAGGATTTTGACAATACTGCGTCTTTCTGTGTGAGGCTGTTATTTCATTTCAGCAACAGTTCTCAATTCCCTTGAAAACTGTAGTTGTTGAAATAATTCAGAAACAGCTATTAATTTAAGTAAGATTTAGTACTCGTAAATCATCTAATTAAATTATAAGAATTGCCGACGTGAATAAATAGAGTGTGTTCAGTGCATGGTCCCAGGTGTCGATGTTTCCAGTACGAACACAATGGCAAGGAACAAAAAGCCTCGTACGGTAAACAGTTTGCGAATGGCATGAGAGGCACTTTTATATTGAGCTATGCTCTAAGGACGTGTGCTTATAAAGCTTTCAAATAGCGTAACTTGATTTACTTCAAAAGTTTTGGTAGCCAAATGGTACAATTAGCAAAATACGTGGTTCTGTCTTCGTTAGATTTACTTTTTTAATAAGCACAATTGAATTATCATGGTTGCGGATATGAATAAATTACAAATAAATCAAAACACATTCTCAGTATCATTAATTCAACAGACTTAATGTCATTATAAAAACGAATGGACAAAGTTTTTGGGCGCGTCGACCGTGCTCAAATCCCGCTTGAATTATGTTATCGGGATCCTCTCTACAGATTTGGGCCCAGTCGATATTAAACCGGCTTCGGTTCTGATGAAAATAAACGTCCCGGCGAGAATTAGTCACTATGTGTGTCGAAGTTCCCATAATTTCAATAACTTTCATAAAGTATTCCTCGGTGAAATCTTATCTAGATTAAATATTTATCCAGCTCCCGCTTTATCTGTTTAGGCTTCGTTGTAAATGTAACATGGACGCTTATTATATTAAATGTAAAGGACGATTGTCTTTTATTTGACAATTTTTTTGATAACTTATCGTAAGTACTTTGCTTTGTGTGTATGTTTATGCAAAAATTCGACCTGAATTTTCGCATATAGCCAAGACATGTTGCATAACGTTGGTGACACCGGTGGAAACAGTAATACTGATCTAGTCTAGTATTTTCAAAACACTTGTACCAGTGGAAATATTTATAGTATATCTACATAGGATGTTTACAATAAATGATATACATTTTTCCAATATTCGCATCGTATCTGAAGCGATTGTCCATTGAGTAAAATTTAATCAGGGCTTCACGCCGTTCCATATAAATGGTCAGGCAAAATTGCTTAGCTTATTCGATACCTAGCCGCGTAGTATTACCCTATATTTTAACAAGCTGTATTGGACATTTATTAACTGACGGAAATAAATTTCTATATTCGTAGTTTTATATTTTAACAATCATGTTATATTAAAGTAATTATAATGTTAATATATATAATTTTATTACAATGGAGTCGTTGATTCTACAAGAGAAAAACTATTTTTTTATAGAAATTTACTGTCATTTAAATGTTAATTAAATCACGTCTCCCATTTATAAGGGCAATTAGATCTACCGAAAGTGTCTTTGCCATCTTAAACCTTAGTGCTTCCTACGTGGAACGAAATGCAATAATATATTGTTGCCCTTTTACGCTAGTATTCTTTGAGCACATGATACTTATCCAACTCAAATGTGAGCAGTAGGCAGTCAGTGACTAACTACAGCTAGATTCTATAGCTCTAAAAGTTACTCTTTTAATATGACATTGTGCTATCCCATGTAAAGCACGTAAAATTGGAAGTAAAGGCTATACCACGGTAGCCTTGATTTTCTTTAATAATTTTCAAGTCAATCGGTATATAGTTTTGAATATCTATGGTGAGTTTATAACTAACTATCTTCACATAATTTAATGAAACAAAAACATCGATTAGATAGCTTCATAGTCTATATCGGATACAGATAGAAGAATTCAATTTATTTTATTTATGTGTATTGATTGAAATGTTATTTATATTATTGATTATTGACAAATCTTAATTTTTGAGTTTGTACATTTATAGGTCACTATTCTACTTGGGGATAACTATTGGTGTTTTACTATTCTATTTACCTTCCATACTAAAAGCGGCATGGCTAGTGACAATTTATCATCGTATGTTTTTGCTATCCTACAAATGAAATTATTATCTGTTTTATATAAGTCTCTGACCAATAAAGATACAGAGCAAAATAATTTGTTCAGACGGGAACTCTTAGCTAATCCTTAAAAGCTGAGACGATATTAATTCCAATCAAGTCAAAATATTACCACGGAACGACAATAATGCACGGAATAAATTTACCCAGTGAATTAGGTTAGGACTTTAATTTCTTTCGACTCAGTAAAGGGACACCTTTATGAAAATCAAGTCCAATATTAAAAAGACAATTTTATGTGACAGAGAAGGAATTCACCTGAGCGGATAATTTCCCTTTCGTAAACTTAATGAATTTTCTTTGGTATATTGTGGGTTATTCGTTTAGCAAAGAATTATAACCTGAAAGCATTATTATAGAGCAAAATTATAATTTCTCTCTTTGTAATATCATGCGTTTTTGTATTCTATAACTAACTAATCCCGACGACTTTGGCTGCCTGAAAGAGGAGGGCAATAACACGTAATTCATACAAAATATAATATAACACTATTGTACCTCCACGAGATATGGGTATATTTGTTATTAATCGGATCGAATTGTCAAACTAAACCATTCACGAATCCACCTGAAGATACACAAAAAAAATCAACAGAACCGGTCCAGCTGATTAGGAGGAATTCAGTAACATAAGCATATATGACATATGTATATAAAGATTAATGAAACTGATGGGAAAATATGGGACGTGCAAGCGGGATTTAGAAGAGGAATGGGATGTACGGATCAGGTCTTTTCTTTACGGTGCTTAACTGAAAAATGTTTGGCTAAACACCAAAAAGTTTATTGCGCGTTCGTAGATTTAGAAAAGGCCTATGATCGAGTGGTGAGGAATGAGCTGTGGTCAACGTTATCTACGTATGGGGTGAGCGGTTGTCTGATCCAAGCATTGAAGTCTCTCTATGAGGGTTCTAGTGCCTGTGTCAGAATAAACGGAGCGTACACGGAGTGGTTTCCTGTCGAAAGAGGTGTTCGACAGGGATGTGTTGCGTCACCATGGCTGTTCAACCTTTTCATGGATAAATGTTTGACAGATTTAAAAGAATGTATGTATGGGTTAAGAATGAATGAATTACTCATCAAATGTTTACTCTACGCTGATGATCAAGTAATACTTGCGTCATCCGCTAACGAGCTTCAGGAGATGCTAAATATTATGAATGAAGCTTTGAAAGGGAAAGGAATGAAAGTGAATGTAAACAAAACGAAAGTTATGCTTTTTGAACGAGATGAATCTATGATGAATGGCAATATTTTGATAGATGGGGAACAAGTGGAAGAGGTGAAAGAATTTGTATACTTGGGATCTAAATTTACAAAAGATGGAACATGTGAAAGTGATATCGAAAGGAGAGTGAATGCAGGGAATATGGTAAATGGTGCTCTGCATGCTTTTATGAATAGCCAGATGGTGTCTCAAAGGGCTAGACTGGCAGTGCATGCTGGAGTGTTGGTGCCAACACTTATGTATGGTAGTGAAAGTTGGGTATGGCAGAAGAATCACAAAAGTAAAATAAATGCGGTAGAGATGAGAGCGTTGAGAAGCATGAGTGGATTAAAACTGAGTGACAGAGTAAGAAATAGTGTGATAAGAGAACGTTGTGGTATAAAAGAAGACGTAGTGACTAAAATTGAGAAAGGTATGCTTAGATGGTTTGGGCATGTAGAGAGAATGAATGAAAGGAGACTGACAAAAAGGATTTATGAGTCAAGAGTGAATGCGAAAGTTGGAAGGGGAAGACCGAGGCGAACGTTCCTGGACCAAATCCAGGACATTTTAAATAACGGCCAGGTCAAGAGTACTCTAAACCGACGAACTTGTATGAAAGATTTAATGAGATTGAGAGAAGCGAAGGAGATATGCAAGGATCGTGGCAAGTGGAAGGATGTTGTCTCTGCCTACCCCTATGGGAATAAGGCGTGATGCTATGTATGTATGTATGTGTATATAAAGATATCTATTTAAACCAGGGTATGCTTATCCTTAGTTAATTTCATTGAAGTTATTGACAGTTATTTGCCTAATAATTTCTATTTTATCTAACACTTAACAAAAGCGTTATACATAAATTCACAGAGAAAAGAGAGAGTTTAGTTTAATTTTGATAATTTTCTTTGCAACATTGTGGCATGCTACATAAATGAAATTTCCTTTGTTCGTAAGAATTGTGTAGTAAAAATATATATAAAAAAACTTATCTTATACCCTATTAAATCCAAATGCTACACTTTGACTCCGTGTAAATAAAGTACTACGTGTTGAATTTACTTTGCCCACATAATATAGTAAAAAAATTCATTGAAAAATTTCATATTCCTTCGTGATGATTTTTTTCGGTGTCCGAAATGGTCTCTCAAATATTAGCACATTGAACATAAGAAACAGATTAACATTTAACACATAGCGTAGGTATTGATAGATTACGTTGTGTAAAAAAATCAAAATAATCTATAATTCATTATTGAAATATAGCGCAAAGAAACATGAGGAGATTTGAATTATATAAACATTTACCTTACTTTTTCTGGTGCTGTGTAAAAGAGGCAAGACGCTTTCTCATTTTCTTTATTGTTGTATAATTTTAGGAATATAATCAAAAAGTAAACTACCGTTGTTATCAATTTTCGCGGTGCTATAATGGTGGCTTTATTATTATAGTGTTGAACGCAACACCGCCATTTTCCCTCACGCATTTGACGTCACGTGATGCGATGATTATGTCGTTCTACTCATACCTATATAATTTCATGGCGTAAGTAATTGGGCTTTCATATCTATTCTTCCATTTTTATTATTGAATAGAAACCTTTATTTGATTGGCTATGAACATTCCAATTCTGAATCCGTTTTTTAAAACGTAAAGTAGAACGGCACTTAAAAAAACTGCATTATTCGGACTACAAAATTAATGATAAGATTTTTGTAAAATATGTCAACTCTATGTGTTTTCTTTTAATTTATGTTAATATAATTAGTAGCAATATTCAATTCATCTTCACACAGCACAAGCACACATTAATGTCATCATAACATTGCCACATACCACATTTTTTGAATTAAAGTCAATCTCAAATTTAAAGATTCATCTTTAATTTTAAAAACGTATGGACTTTGTCGTATCGAAATTAGAATATTCTTTATTCAAGTAGGCTCAAAAAGCACTTTTGAATCGTCAGTAGTGTGTTCGTTAGTAACAATCCTACCACCGGGTCGGAAAGTTGATTCTGCAGAGAAGAAACCGGCAAAAAACTCAGCCGTTACTCCTTTAAACATAGTTTTGGTACATTATAATGTGTTCAGCTTCAATGTGCAACTGGAATCATGTCCAAACATCTTTGTTGCTTAAACAATCTTCAACATTATAATATACTTTATGTAATAGGACGTTTTTAACATGTTTCTTAAAACTATGTGGAGGCAAATCCAACAGTGATTCCGGTATCTTATTAAAAATGCATGTACTCAATCCGACAAATGACTTCTGGACCTTCTTCACTTCACAATTGTGTGCTTTTTTTCTGTATAAATGAATATTATCACGGATATATATAGATATTGATATTTCTTAGAATTTTTCTCTTGAGGAAACCCGAGATCCTAATTGATACATTGCACGTGTTATTGTAATATAAGAAAGGTTTCAATATTCGTGTATATGTATAACATACGTATAGAGACAATATACATACATTTCTAATTGGGGAAATCGTAATTTCTAATTAGCGTAAGTCGGTTAGGAATCTAAAATTGCGCCTCTGTGCTATGATATATAGAAATCACTAGGAGATGAATTACCTATTACTGTGATCAGTTCACGCATTTTAGACTTTATTATAGGTTTAACGGTAATCCTTCAGAAAAAAAACATACTTTAAAATGTACTAATTAATTAGTAAACAATTTAGAGAAAACGACACCCCTTTCGTTGCGTTAAATGAAAAGTAACCCGTAAATAACTCTAGCACCCCGGGCACGGATTGTAATGAGTTAGAGAGGGGGCCGAAGCAAAATTGAAACCGATTTTTAGAATATACCATTTGTATTCAAAAGGCCCGCCCGAACGGCCACACTTTAATTTACTTATCCGAATTAAAAGTGCGCGTGATTCGAATCCAATCCGCATTTTATTCCGATACTTTATTTTTATCGTTGATTGAAGACACCGGCCGCTTGGTCTGTTATTATTGGAGGTTTTCTTAGGAACCCCACTCGAAATTCAATTGTATATTCAGCTCAGTCCGTTCCGGTATACTTCCCGAAACGCTTGGCTCAGGGCATATTTCGCAAATTGACTATAAGTCTTCCGTGATAAAGTCGATTGTCTTCAGTCGTTTATTCTTTCAATTTGTGTATTGAATGGCCTTTGCAGAATTGAAGAGCTTCTGAGTGTTATTTCCGGGACTCGTTCGCTTTAATATCAACAGAGACATAATGAAATTCAATTAGTAACACAATTGTGTACAAATCGTAATTAAATAATGAAACGTGTAATTTCATTTTGAAACTTTTTATTTCCTTATTGTTAGTGTTACAATAAGGAAATAAATAGTGTACATTTATAAGCGGATATTGAGAATTATCATTGAATGTGTTACATAAATTGATTTACTTTAAATAAACTAACTTATCTAACACATTTAATGATACTTTTTAATATCAGCTTATAAATGTACAAACAAATACCCCACTACTTTATCTTGCTTGCTTCATATAATTAAACAAATGTAAACCTCACAATCTTTTCTCGTTGTCTAATCTAAACTAATATTATAAAGAGGAAACATTTGTGTTTTATATGTGTATGCAAGTACGTAACATACATATTACGTTTTCACAAAAAATCACTTGACCGATTTCAAAAATTTTTTCATCATTAGAATGCTGCATTTCACTGAGCGACATAGGCTATATTACTTTCTAAAAAAAAAAAAAATAGGGAACCCTAATAAAAGTCCATTAATGTGATCCAAGTTGTGAACCAAAAAGTCTATCATCCCGTGCGCTGCGGAAACTATTGATGATAGAACAAAAAAATGTTCTACAATATTAGAGAACGTATTAATATCTAAAAAAGCCTGGATACCATATGCCCACCTACTGTTGTTGTGCCACTATAAATAATTTTATACTTTTAAAACTTAATAAAACTGCCGACAAGTATCAAACCATATTATTCATACCTCTGTGTTAATTCTTATCCTATTAAAGACCGTTTCAATATCCTAAAAAACTTTTTAAATTATTAAATTCGTACATTCCATTCAAAAGATATGACGAATTTAAAAATCTCAATCTCAAGAAATAATGTATCCCCAAGAGTCGAACTCCAAGAGTGTCTAATGTATAGTTCTGTGACAATATAATATTATATTATACATTCTTCTATAATATTTTATAGAAGATACTTTTGCATTTTGAATTTTTGTTTTTATTTAACAATTACAATCAACCCAAAAATTATTGGACAGATTTAGAAAATTCTTTCAATACCTGTAGAGAATTTTCTTCTTCTACTTAAATGATGTTACGAATTTAAAAATGTATTAGTTAGATATATAATCGTTGTAAAGTAAAACCTGTATATTGATTTGAATATGAATGTTACTGTACATCTAATTATCTGAATGAAAGTAATTAAAAACGTGAAATAGTCAAATAAAACTTTTTATATTAACGAAAATCTAACTCCCACTTAGTACTCTCTCCATTGCCCGAAGATCGGTATATACGCGGGTAAAACCGCGGAGCAATTCTAGTTTAATATATATATGTTACAAAACATATTTCTCAGAAAAATAACTTTCATAATGGTAAAAGCAGAACAGTATTCTCTTTGTTTTAACGCTCTTTTTATAATATTAAAGCGAAGCATCGAGCAACACCTCTGTGCAACTTTTTGGTGCCGCTATTTGGTTTCTTTGCGCCGCTTTTATCGGCGGATTCGATGTTTATATTTGCACAACAATCTCCTGAAGCGCTGCCGTCGCTTTGTTGTGGTAATTTCATTAGACGGTCGCTGCCCGCTGCATATTAATTGATGTCGACGCGGCCGCGCTTCCTGCACTTTTGCTTTTACGTCATCTTTTATAAAGAGCTTTGTATCCGCGTAATTTTTTTAATACCAACCATGAATTTGTCTTTTTGATCCTATTTCTCTTTATTGTTATAACAAAAGTTATTCTTCCAAGTTGTGGTTTTGACATTAATAATGTATGAAAATTTCATAGAATCTATCTCGACAATTATATACGTTAGCGATCATTATTATTTTATTTATGGATTGCTATTAAATTACTATAAATGTTTATTATGCTGAGATCTTTGTAATTATAACAGTGAAACGTTTACATGCACTTCATCCGGTTTAACGCTTTCCGGAAATTCTTCTATTTAGTCGTCGTTTTCACGACGACTGTTATTGTTGGACTTATTATTTTTGAGTGGGGCGTTTATTTTTGAGCGGGGCGATTGGTATAAGAAAGGTAGCATGAAGCAATATTCGCCTAGTGACAGTTCTTAGTTTTTATTGTATTTTAAGTCATTAAAAGTATGTAATAAGATAATGAAGAATCGGAGAATAGTATTTATTACTTAACCTGAAAATTAGTGAGCGACTCTAAAATATATATACCGCAATTTGAGGTTGATTTAATTTCTTTAACCCTTAGACTGCCCCTGTCAACTACCAATTGATAAGGCCGATTTGAAGTAGATTGCTCGTATCAACTACTGGTTGCCAGGGCTTTTTGCAGTAGATAGCGGGGCGGAGCAGGCAACGGTAATTTCCGTTAAGAAGCGCGAGCAAATGACGGTGGCCAAAAAAACACGACCTGGCAGTCTAAGCGATAACACACTTTAGATACACGACATATGATGATAAAAACTAATATGTAAAGCTTTTTAGTTAATAATTTTATTTGATATTGGTGGGGTATTCCTGGGCTGCAGGCAAAATACTTGGGGATTGATCGTCCCAGGAATCGAATGTGCTTAGTGGACTGTATTAGAGAGGAGGAATTCTACCTAATAAGGGTTAGGTGACTAAATGCCGTCGAATGGAAACAAATGAATCACCCACCTTTCGTTCAGAGGTTACAGCCACGCTGTGTTGATGGCGATCGGCTATTTCGAATAACGTCGAAATGAAATAGATGACACGCGTTTTGCGAATGACGAAAATGACCGAACGACGACGTATAGGTGGATTCAAATCGTTTTCCATCCGCGCGGCGAAAATAATCACTTTGCCCAAATTACGTGAAATATTTACCAACAGACATTATGTAAATTACTCTTTTGAAATCCTTAGATGGTGAAAGGAAAAAGTACCTGCTGAGTTTGTCATGGGTTCTTCTCAAAGCAGAATATGCCTTTAAATCTCAAACCGCCTATTAGTATAATAATTAATCGTATTGGAAAGAAATTGCAAAACATAAATTAATAAAGAATTAAGAGTTCCTACCTTAGTAAACTTTCTTAGCGAATATTCTTGTGTAAGCCATTGTGTCAGCAATTTATGTGAATATAACCTTTCTTGGCGAAGCACTTTTAGATAGATTAGGTCCATATCGAAAAGCCATCGAAAATATTTTGTGTTCAGGTTTTGTTCTATTATTATCGGCTCCTAAAAATCAGCTGACTGAAAACTTTGTGAAAACAGATTTTTGCAGATGTCTCATACCTATTCTGTATAACACTTAGGAAAAAATCTCATAACACAACAAAAAAATGACATTCAGATGATACTAACAATTACTCTTTGACAAATATATTATTAACGATTTAAGATTAAATTGAATAAGTTATTATTAAGGTGACATAGTTGTATATAAAGTAAATTAGGAACACCTGTGCCACTAAGCGACAAACGCCTTCCGGAAGTAAGGGAACAAAATGTTATTATACTTGAGATCATACATCATGTCCCATCATGGCACTAACGTTTATATGTACGGCTATAATATAACGATTTTCACTGTCTTATAACGAAAATAGAATAACATTTTAATACAGTAATAAATTTATCTTTGTTACTTAATAGTAAAAACACGCAATGCATGGTTACTTTTTGAACAAGATATCAACACTGAACGAATTGTTAGGATTCAGTGTCATCATATTACATGGTATCATGACGTTGGGAAATGCATTTACGATAACCCAATTCCGACTTTGTAAAACCAAATAAAACCCAACTGAACAATCCTCTTTATTTGTAATTGAATCATTAGACGCTCAATTGCACATTTTTCCTTGGTGCCTGGATAAACCCGAATGAGGATTCACCGAGATGCAGGGAAATAAGCAAGAGTACGCCTTGTACCAGTATTACGGATTATAATTCCACGTTGGAGATTTTATAAAGTTAAGTTAATTAACGTGAATGATGAGAATGAGAAGAATAAGCATGGAAATCAAGTCGTATGTATTATATTCTGACTTTTAGGTGTTTATTGAAGCATCATTATTGTTAGGATTATATTATAAATAATATAGTTTATTGATTATAGTTGAAGTATCGGTGTAATGTTATTTATTATTAAAATTGTCTATTGACTTTTGAAGTGAAACTTCATTGGGCGCATGAGGGTAACATTTTTACGGATGAAACACGTGATTTGCGTCACGAAGTTGTGCGGCGTTTTTAAAGGCTAATTCATTTGAAGGTTAGGTAGTTTTAATTTTTACAAATAACATGTGCCATTTCTATTTGCCACTCGTCATTTAATAATTTGAAATACTATTTTTCATAAACTAATTGTTTTAAACTTAAATTTTCGTGGTTTATTAACATATTGAATATTTGAACGGGTACATACCACGATGGCGTTTTTTAATTTTGCCGATATTTCGACCCAGTTGCATGGATCGTGGTCACGACGTTACCAACGTTACTAACGTCGTGACCACGATCCATGCAACTGGGTCGAAATATCGGCAATATTGAAAAACGCCATCGTGGTATGTACCCGTTCAAATAGTCAATATATTTTTCATAAAATTGAAATATTTCATAAATTCTCTTTTCTAAATTTTAATTTCAAAAACAAAATTTTATTAAAAATTTCTTAATAATGACAAAAAACATGACAATTAAATTCCTAACATATCGAAGTCTAAACTTTTAAATTCGTATATATAAACCAGACTTAAAGCTTAGTATGCCAAAGAAGTTTCACTTCTGACATGTGTACTTTGTACGCACGCACTTTTAATTTCTTTATTTTATTTCGCTTTCCGACATTATATCTACTTATACAACCACTTGATAGATATAACTATTTGGTATATATAACCACTATCTTAACTTACTTGATAACCATTGTAGCTGTTAAATGGCTTACCATTTTATGCAATACCGTTCGACATCTAACTTAAAGTCTTTGATTCATGGTTTACATTATTGGTATGTGTGATGGAAAAGTCTATTTTCATTCAACGCATTTTTAGGAAATGTGGGGAGGTTGGGTAGATTTTCTCCAATTACCGGGGTGCGAAACGATGGGTGCTCTCTGTTTTCACGCGATGGGGTATTACCATGCATATTGCATGAGAAGCAATAAGGTGTCAAAGTTGGGAGCCACTGGAAAAATACGCAGTGAAATATCGCCGGCAGTTCGTAAAGACATCTCCGCAAATATGATTTTAATGGGATATTGAGATATAAATTAGATTTACATCTGAAATTGCGCTCGTCGTATCGTTTTTTTTTTTTTTGCTTCTTTATTGGCGTACACTTGTTCTTCTTCTTTTTTATGCAGTAAAAGAAACGGACACTCTTAATTTCAAAAAATATCTTTACTGTAACATGTACATACATGTGATGTATTTTTATATCTGCGTTCACCTGAGCACCTGGATCCACCTGAATTCAAGAATTTAGAATAATAGATTTTACCATATTTGCATGGGGTCGGAACTATGTGAATGGCGACGCCGGAAACAGCTATAATTCTAATAAAACATTACCATGTCCTGTTATGTTATACAAGCACATATGGTATACTTAAAATACTCGATCATTTGGAGACATCGAATTTGGGGACTACATTAAACTTATTAAATAAAATCTACCCAAATCTTTCATGCATCTTTATAGAGTTAAAAACTTCCAATATTTCTAAACCATAACGTTTAAGTTGGTGATTCTGTCGGGAAAAGTCGTTACATTTCTCAGTTATAAACGTATATAGCTTTTTTTCGTCCATCAATACCATGAAACAAATACAAAAAAGAAAGACAACAAAACGATGAAAACTTTTACGAAAAACATCGTTTCACTAGATTTACCGCATCATTAATTAAATTATCGAAATGAGTATATGAAGATGAATGAACATGGTTTCTGTTTTTTTGTTTTTGAATTTCATTTATTTTGTTTGAAAAAATAGGCAAATTAACAATGTAGCCTTGGCGAAATCTTGATTATAGAAGTATAGTCTTTAACAATAGAACTTTAATAATATTCAAAATTAATTAAGGTCCATTTTCGACCCCTGGGCGATCACTAGTAAAATTAAATGTTCATAAGCGTGGTCTTGGTGAAGACGTAAAAATTATGACTACGAATTCAGTGCTCAAAATGTCGTAATTCCTCATTTTCCTTTGATGTTACGTTATGTTCAATGCTATTAAAGCTTCGTTTTTGCTAGGTTGCACAAAATTGCCCAGATTTCACATTCCTACTTTGTTACGAATGTTATAGCCTTAACCTACATTTTAGTTAAAATACTTCTTCTTACAACAAAGTAATAAAGTTATAGATATACAATAAATAAATTGTAGAATCGGTGCTACACTATAAATTTAATGAATTTTTATTTATTTATTCTTATGAACGCATACATACAAAGGCGGTCTAGTCGCTTAGAGCGATCTCCAGATAGATCAATTTTGGGTATACCTATTATATCATGATGTGTAGTGTAAGTGCAATAGAACAATCTATTATAATTACTGCTACTAGAAAAGTACTAAAGTAGGTACAGACATAATGTATATACATAATACACACATACATTCGTGTAAATAGGTAGATATTAAATATATTCAATAAATCGCATAAACTATATATATACGTACATAACATATATGATTTAATAGACATACATATACATCTTAATGTACAAACATAATTATTGTGCACTTAAATGTTATTCTTTCAACATCTCTTGAAGATAGTTTATATGAAGTAAGATTCTCAGTTTTAATCAATAGACAGTAAGGCGTATTATAATTATTAATAAAGTTTGTCTTATCTTATAAACAAGGAGTCTGTAATGTTATTTTCATTTTTAAAATTGTGTTATATTTATTTTTTATGATAGACTTTTTCCTATTGTTTGTTGTTAGCAGAAGTAGATTAACTTTAATTTCAATTTCATAAACATTGATATAATGTTGAATAAAAATTTTAACAAAAAAAGAACCTTCATAACACTGTTACAAATATTAATATGCTCTAAAAAGTAAAAAAATAATTGCGCATTGTTTTCTAGAGTTGTTTGTTTTCTTATATTCGGAGTCGACGTCAGCCAAAGCGGGTGTTCATTTGGCAGATCTGGCGCCGCTCACACCTACAGTTTGTATATGTAGGTACCTTGGCTGACACCGACTCCAAATATAAGAATACGAAGAACTTGAGGTGATCTTGAGTTATTCATCCATTTGTCGCGCAAACGCTTAATGCAAATTTAACACTTATCCGGTTTTCTCATGGATGCCATCATTAGAACTGGATTTAAAAAAATGGCACCCTATGACGAGCGCCACCTGTTATTTAAAAATAAATCATCAAGATCGGTCCACCCATTCGGAAGATATGAAGTAACAAAAAAAAATACAGACGAATTTATAACCTCCTCCTTTTTTAAAGTCGGTTAAAAATATGCCAGCAGGTGGCCTTATCACTGTTTAGCAATTACTTCCAGTGTGAAAGCTTAAATGATCTATTTTATTATGGATTCTACAGATTTGTAAACATATATTTAATCTAAATTGTTTTATACGCGAAATTACTTTATATATAAAAGACTAAACAAACAGCTTTTATTTGATATACTCGAAACACCTATATTTTGTTGCTCCAAAATCAACTCGGATTCCGAGTTCCCACGCACGTATTCGTCATATGCAATATAAAAGCATAGAAAATATAGAGTAGGTACAGTCGGGAAAAAAGCTAGCAGCGAGATTTTTTTTACATCTATGAATTTATCAAAGTTAATCTAAAAATAACATTTTTTCTCCCATTATTTATTATTACATTTTGTCATACTTTGCTTTGCTGTAAACTTCTGATATTATAGTTTAATACTGATAAGTAATTAAGTACTAACAAAAAACTTTACTTAAGTCGTATATAATATCAAGTAAATCTAAAAATAAAATACTTTTCCATCCATTCAAGATCAGCTATTTTTTTAATTTGTAATAGATGACAGTTTGAAATAAGAAATGACTATTAAATTTAAACCCTATTTATTCGAGTAAAAAGTTAAGTACCAGCCTATTAACGTCCCACTGCTGGGCGTAGGTCTCGTCATTCTTATAAAAGAGGGTGTTGAGACCATAGACCTACCACGCTGCTCCACTGCGGAGTGGCAGGCATGGTGTACCAGTGCACACTCTATTCCTTCACTCTCATATTCCATTATGATGGTAATCCGACACGACTAGAGAGAGAGATCAGGTGCAGGACCGACGGCTTAATGTGCTATCCGGGGCACGGGGGTGGCACACAGTGCCAACTTCCCAACTTCGGGTAAATATTGTGAAAATCTTAATATAAAATACAGTATATAATAATATATATACATATATATATANAATACAGAAAATAAATGAATGAAATTAAACTAAATTAAATTAAAAACAATTAAATTTAAAATTAAAATTATAAAATTAAATCAAATCAAATTAAAATCAAACGACTATCAATTAAACAAATGTGAAAATACTGTAAATATAAAGACGTCTTATATACTAGCTGAGGGTTGTCCCTAGGCATCATTTTCTGTTGCTCGTCAGATGAACAGACAGCCAATATGTGAATATAGGGCTAGGCATCCCCACACAAATCGTTTTAAGTATGCTGTTATGCGATGCCATCATTCTCTCCCAAAAAGAGGTAATGCGTGCCCTCATAACAGCATAGAAATCGGGCACTCCCGATTCAGCAAACATGCCAGACGCGCTGCAATATCTAGGCAAACCCATAAAGATGCGAAAAGCGTCGTTATACTGCACGCGTATTGCCGTGTAAGATTTTATGAAAAAATTTGTCCAAAGTTGACAGGTATAAAAGCACTGGCAATACGCGGTGAATAATGTTTTCTTGACGGCCTTGCTACATTTACCGAATCTTCGCGCTAGCATATTACAACGAACTGATAGTATAGATTTCTTTTTATTCACTTGACTCGAACCTAGCACCTCATATATGTAGCCTAAAATGCGACCCACTAGAACAATAATGCAGTCTTTAATTTTTTCGAGTGTAGTGCTAAAAATATTACTTACAATTTAATAAGGCTTAAAGAAGTTTTGGCGCCTTTTTTTAAATATCTGATTTGTTAATATTTTTAAACTTGTTAGCCAAAAAGAGATTTTAAAGTATACAAATCTATCCAATTTTAGTTATTGCTTATAGGACAGTATAACAGTAATTTGTAATATAATAAGCTACGAATGCTTCGCTAAGCACACTGCATCAAAATGCATAAGCCATGTTAGGCAACACACCGTATTCACCGCATATAAAACTAACATAAAATTAATGCACAAAAGTAATTTTGGTAGCGAGTGTACCGCAGATAGTACTTCAAAGTAATATTGTTTATGGTAAGCAGAAAATCTTGTCACAGCTTTATATCCCGTATACATTCATAAGTTTAAACACAAAAGTCTATACGGCTATGAATACGAACGATGTAACTGTATTTTGGGATTTAAATATTTAGTATGTGATAAATGTTTTTACAAAATTAGCCTCTTATATACAGATACACTGTACTTTTTTTATTATAGTTAATTTCCTATATGATAAGTATATGCCATGTGAATAAATACACTTTATTGACCAACTGTTTGATATTTTATCCAAATGAAATAAAAGTTAAGGAAATAATTTTTTCCACCTTCCGCTCTTCTTATTATTTAACGACCTCGCCGGCGTCATGGAGTCCGAAAAATCCCGGGTTCGTTTCTTGTCAGGGCGTTTTAGGAAAATCGCGTTTTGTAATTTGTCTGAGTCTAGACTAGTATGAGGCTTCAGCTGTGACTAATTACCATCCTACCAGTAAAGAAGTGCCGCCAACCATAAAATTCCCGTTCCGCTACGATGCTATGTTACTACATAGCATAGCATATGGTATTCCATAATAGGCAAATTATCTCGTAGCAGGATAGCGCACTTTCATCTTAGATATCAGGTGATATCACGCTAGTCAGCAAAAAAAAAAACCAAACGTCTCAAAATGTGAGACTACAGACAGTTAATCGTAGTGTGTATGGTAACTAATATTTCATCCAAACAAATATGTATTAAAATACAAATATTTTTGCACCTTAGATAGGGCGAAACTGTCTCATTGGTCTAGTGGTTGGCATGTTCGACTACAGACATGAGGTCCCGATATTGAGTTTTCTATTAAGATTTTCTCAGTATTTGCTCGAAGTATGGAAGTTGGCGGTGTGGTCCACCCCCGTGCCTCGGAGAGTTAAACCGTCGTTCCTGCGCCTGATCTCTCTTTGGTTGTGTCGGATTCCCGTCACGTCGCGAACTATGAGAGTGAAGGAATAGAGAGTGCACTTGTGTGCTATGCCTGTCAATCCGCAGTGGAGCAGCGTGGTAATCGTGCGTGGTAATCGTGGTATTCACACTATTGTTTTATTAGCATATTTGTTTATATTTTTTCAGTATAAATATACAGGTATATCGTCAGTTCGTTCTATAAAAATATGGTTGACTTAAAATTAGCTTGTAAGTAGCTTATGTAATTATTATTGTTAATTTGTATTACCAAAAGGCATAATCACACAGATTAATTCTTCAAAAAGTTTACGAAACGAAACGAGCAAAAACATTATTATTATTAACTGTAATATTGGTAAGTGTGTAATACTCATTGTTGAGAAAATAAGGAAACCCGTTTTTAATTAATGTCTACTTCGCGAAAGGAAGTTCTACATATATATATATATATGTAGATTTGCAAAAAAAAACAGGGCGAAAACGGTAGTATTGGAGATTTCGTGAGTAGTCCTATTTAGCTGTTATATACAAATGCCAAATCTGGAATAAGGCAGGCCAATCGATTTGACGGTTATTGTGATTTTTATTTTTATTTACATTTCTATATTTTAATTGTTATAGATCATGAAAATCAGTCCAGCCGATTTTGAGTTATAGACGTATCATGCCCAACTTTGTTTTATATATATAGGTATGGAAAGAGACTAAGTAAATGTACCTGCAGGCGAAAGTAAAACAAAGGCTTATATTTCTACTCAACTGAAACGTAAAATATTTGAATAGTGACATCAAAGCGCACTTTACTAAAAGCAGCACTTACATCGTGTTTTTATCGATAGCACTCTCCTAATAAAAACTCGTAAAGCTCTTAAAATAGCAAACCTCTCGAATATAATATACTGAATTTCCATTACTCTCAAAACTGTTAAAATTTTCGTGATGATTTTATAATAGAATATTCCATTTTTTAGCTTTATTAAAAATCTGGTATAATGGGATTATTTTACCAGTCGTTAAATAACGAAGGCATTATACAAAATGACTTATAGATATGGTGGTTTTAGAAAAAATATTCTCTTCTTTTCACAAATGATATAAGAATGTAAGAAATCATTGTACCAAAAAATCTCCACATCAATTACTTGCGTTTTAAACGAGTCATATATATTAAACTCAAAGTCATATCCTACCCATGAACTATTTAATATGATTATGTAGGAAAATACCTTTAAACCTTTATATATTTATACCATTTAGATAAGCTTTCAATAGATTGCGCTGTACTATTTTTCGCAAATTAATTACTTGATATTTGAAAAGTAGACTGGTATTGATAGCAAGTGCCATTCACTATAAATTTAAAAGTAAATGTGAAAATTTTAACAAGATTTATACAGGCAGAGAGTGTCCTAATTAAGTAACAGTCTATTAACCTCCCACTGCTGGGCACAGACCTCTTCACTCATAGGAGAGAGGGTTTTTAGAGTAAAGACCCACCACGTTATTCCACTGCTGGTTTGTAGGCAGAGTACACAAGTGCACTGTCATACTTGCCCGAAGTTTTGTAGATGTCAGTGTGCTCCACCTCCGTGCCTCAGAGAGCACTTTATGCTATCAGTCCTGTGCCTGATATCCCTCCGGTTTTATCGGATCGACCTAGATTAGATGTAAATACTAGATTTTTCAATCATAGGCTCTTGTATATGTACACTGCCTTTGTAATATTGATGACATCTGCGATAAAATGCAGTACATGTCTTACTTAGTTCAGAGACGTATATTTTTCATATTATTTAATGGTAAATAAAAAAAATACAATAGTAAATGCCTAACATAGTTAACGACATGCATCTAAGTTATTTTGAACAGATAAAAAAATATGTGACGAATAAGTCGCCGAAACTTTTCATTCCATCTTTAATATGATGTACACGCATCTCGTTATTTTGCCAATTTTCCGACCATTTTGTTTTTATTGAAAGGAATATAATGCGATTGTATGCTTCGTTTTCCGATATTATTATATGAAAAAGTTTTTCAATTCTTACTGTTCACATTCCCCATATATCTCGTTTAAATTTTCTACTCAAAACTCTTATACATTTATGAAACCTGTAGTTGAACGCGATATAGTTTTGTTAAATATTAAAGAAATTTATTTTACAAAGAACTGTACAATGCCATCTGTTAATAGCTTACATAAAAATACTAAAGGTTCTTTCTATGCAAGATGGTGCAGGAATGTACTATATTTTTGAAGTGAAACTTCTTTAGGCGCATGAGGGTAATATTTTTACGGAGGAAACGTGTGATTAGGGTCACGAAGATGTGCTGGAGCGTTTTAATATTTACAAATAACACGTCGCATTTTAATTTGCCACTCGTCATTTAAGAATTTAATATATTATTTTTCATAAAATATAAAATACCAGTATTTCATAAATTCACTTTTCTAAATTTTTAATTCAAAAACAAAATTTCTAATATTGAAAAAAACATGTAGCATTTTTATTTACAATTTCAATAAATTATTTGTATTGATTTACGACACATTTGATATATTAATGACAATTAAATTTCTGACATATCTTCCGTTTTTGATTCCCCTAAGTTTCGGAAATCAAATATTTTAGGTTTGTATAAATATAAGCGAGACTTAAAACTTAGTTTGCCAATGAAGATTCACTTCTGGCGTGTGTACTTTGTACGCATGCATTTTTAATTTTTCTCTATATTAATTGTAATATAAAATACTTTAATTAATATCTTTTATTGAAGAAAATTAACTTATATTTGTTTAACCGTTTGAGTGCTATAGCGACGCTTGAAATGACTATTTCGTATTTTTTTTCAGCTGATGTCCTTTAAGCCAGTCCCCGCATTGTTTGCTGTCCATTGTTCGCCTATGTTTATTTTTACTACGTTGTGTACATACTAGGGTGACATTTTGAGAGTGGTCCACTACAACGCGAACAAGTTAACGTGATAGACAAAGAATAGAGCAGTTAGTGTACTGGATTTGCACAAAGAGCTATGAGACATTGTTCTTCATTGGGATTGTTTACTGTATCGTTACAATTAAAAACATTAACTTTTACTTCTTTAATTGTCAATGATGCTATGTAGAAAAAGAGATTACGTATGACCAAGTGTTCGCGATTTCATTGTTTAAATATTATTGTAGTATCTCAAACCGATTTACGAAATGAAATCGCTAAATGTCGGGAATTCTGAATATAATCATGTAAGCGTTAAATACTTCGAAAATATAACTTATTAAATGTATATGAAGCAAAAGATGGTATCACATGAAGAGAGAGAAAACAAGTGTCTAATACAAGTTAACGCGCTTCGATTTTATTGTAATTCTGTATCATTATTCACTGTGATAGTGAGATCACAATCAAGCAAATAAAACCAAAGACAATCAATCGAATTTAAGGGTATTATTGTAATTTTATGATAATGTATAGATATAGGGTATAGAAGACAAATGAAAAAACAACATGAATGCCAATGGCTAAAATGTTAAAATGCTATGCATATAGAGCTATGTGAAATGAATTCGCGTAATTCGTAGCTTTCCCTTAACGTGCTCTAACATTAATAGAGGTTTCATAATTATGATCCGTTGGTACTTCAGGCAAATATTTAACGATAATTTTTCCATGCTCAAAAAGTATGTGTATATTACTGAAGCTAACCTTGGCTTGTAATCTTATAAAACCTTTTATTTTCCCTCCACCATTCATTAAAGGCCTTCGTGAAAATGTTTAGAGTATGAAACATTATCTTTGCTGAGTTATGATTATGACTACTTATCTAGTCTTCCTTCTTATAAAGCAGAATAAATGACGTGCCTTACAAAGGCGGAATTGTTAATGGTGTCGCAGATTGTGTCGTGACTAAAGAGCTTAAAATTATCTGATAAACTCTGAAACTTACTTTTTTATTCCTAATATTAATTCACACTATCCCTATATACCACTTATTCAAATTTTCTATTGTTAACAAATCCCTTATTCCGAACAGAAGTGATACAAGTTCCTTAAAGCAAAGATATACTAATGATCTATAAGATATCACGCAGTTCGGTGTGCCTGTTGGCAAAGGCCTCTTCCAACATTTTCCAGTGTTGTCTGCCTTGAGCCACTCTTTTCCACTTAGCTCCTGCTGTCATCTTGAGCTCATCCTTGTATGCTGTCTTCCTCGCCGTCTTTTGCCATCTCCTGGGTACCATTCCGTGAATAATTTTCTCTACCTTCCTGCATTGTCGCACATCATATGACCTGCCCATCTCCATTTTTGCTTATCTATTTGCGAAAGCATATCGGTCAAGTTTGTACTTTTTCTTACGTCAATGTTTCTTACTTTATTTTTTAGTTTAAGACCGGTCGTATTCCTTTCCTGATCTCTTCCTGATTGATCTCTGTGTAGCAAGCTTTTCTCGGAGGTTTTTTGTGAGGGCCCAAGTTTCGCAGCCGTATGTTAAGGAAGGTTAAAATACATGTATTAAATGTTTTTCTTTTTAATTCGTGTACTTACTAAACTCAAATTTTTTTATTAAACTTAGAAGTGGTTGAGCTTTAATCTAAATACAGTTTTTTTCAATATTAGTCTATTAAACAAATTTTCTTTGCGAAATGTGTACGACATCATCCTTTTAAAAGCGTTCGTATTTAAACGTATGTAATGATTTTAACAAATTTTTGCTAGATGGCAATTTAATTTGACAACAAGCGATATAAATTAATTCAGGCAGACGACGCAATTTAAAAATATAATGGTTAACATATCCAAAATCTTAAATACTTCACAGGTTCAATTTGAGAATTGATTTTTTTATACCAACTGTTTTAAAATTATGGTTTTTATAACGACTAAGATGTCCAATCACAAACTTCTACTCGAATATATTTTCTGGCCTTCTAATACATAATCCTTTAATCAGGTTAACCGAAATTGTCCATTATAAAAAAGGACTCAAAGCCAAATACTTTGCCAAAAAATACCATAAAAAAACTATCCATTTAAAAGTGTTTCCTTAAATTAAACACAAATATTTTGCTCCGTTCTTCTCATTACATGCAATTTCATATCGTTGGCAACCAGAACATGATTGCACAAAATGCTTAACACTCAAGCACCGGCATTTGAATGCAAATGAGAGCTAAAAACTGGGAAATTCATTTGAAATTCTTCGCATCGGAGTTAAAAACGGTAGGAAGTATCCTCACGTGTTATAATAGAACCGTTTTATTGCCTTTTCTACAAACAAAGCTTTTTATGGGTCTACCTCTTTTTATATAACATATTTAAGCGTCTCGTTTAATCTACCTGCAAGCTTATAAATAAATAATGATAACAGAGTACTGTTCATAATAAAATAAGTATTTATCATATTCAACAGCTTTAAAATAGAATATTTTTGATTGGTATGTCACGATATCTGTAATAGTAAAAAATTAAAGAAAAACGTAAGCGTTTCTAAAAATAAACTTTTGTCAATATTAGATATGAATAGAAATTCGTGACACTTAGCTTTATACTCCATGTGATATATGTTAATTGAAATTGTTCTTCTACGTAGAACTTTAAATTAAAAATTATCCTAATCTCTCCAGTAAATATTTAAATATATAACTGTCCTTGTCATTATGTTACAGTAATTTGGTAAAAATAGATGTATAAAAAATATAAATATAACAACTATGTCTCGATTAAGTACAAATGACATATATTTTTACAAAACGTGTGAAAATGTTATGACATATTAATAATTCATAAAACGATGTACTAAAATACTTTTAAGAGGAACATTCTCAACGATAAGTATTCTTATCCGTACAATAGAAGTGTATAAAATGTATGAATAATGATGGAGCCCTCTTCAGGCGCTGAGATATAAATCTTTCAATAATCGATGCCTGGATGTTTATTTATTGCTAACTGTATCGGAAACTGGGTTTTTCTCGGCTGTAACAATGGACTGATTTATGATGTTATATTATGTGCTGTATGGAATCATAAATATTATATATGAAGTGCTTCAAACATGTAAATACACGTAGGTTTAAATACAGTTGTTTACGTGTTGAAAGTAATAATGATCTTCGTTTTTTGATATTGCTTTCGTGCGGATAAATAAAATGCAGAATGTTATGCAACATAATTATTTATCTGAATATGCCTCTTGTTAATACTTTTACCAATAACCTTTTGTAAATTCTTAATGGGAACTAAAATTGTATAATTTGAAAAGAACATTGACAGGATCAATTAAAATGTTTTATACAAACAAAACAAGTGTTTATGGGATACACTCTGCTGAATATATTATAAATAAAAAGGATATAGTTATAAGATTATTCTAGTGGCATGCTATTTGTGTAAATTTAGCTAATTTTTTATTAAATAATTAAGCTGATGTGTGATAACTGATAACAAATGTTGGTTATATTACTCTTAAGCGTTATGATTGTAAGCAAAATATACGTAAAAATACGACAACCGCTACACAAATGATATATATATAATTATTCTGGGACAGACGAAGAAACTGAGGATACACTGGAAACCTTTACAACACTGATGGCCTCGGATAATGAGACGCAGCCACCTTTAACAGAGATTCTTCCGCGCAATGATTCTGCAAATATTTTTATACAATACCTGACACGTAAGTTTGACAATGGCAAGTTTTTCTATTGCAGATTGGCGGCAGCGGGGTAGCATCAACTTCGTATATTTTTCAATTCCTCCTTTTAGCTTACTCTCCCCCTATATATATGTTCCTGAATTTGCTTTGTTCTGTGAAAAAGATAAAGCGCCATTTCTTGAAAATTCACGTAAAGGGCTAAAAGATTCCTTTTTAATTAATGAGATGGCGGTGGATTTATTTTAAGTTTCTTTTTGTTTGTATTTCTGGTTATGGTTTTGGAAATGTAATGAAAATCTTGAATTAGGTATTAATTTTACTAGTATTCAAATGCATGGTGTACAATTTCGCTACAGATCGTAGTGTACACACGTAATACATAATTTGTACATATACGTTTATTTGAATACGAAATCAATATGAAAGAATTAAGCTATTTTGCGTAAGTCAAGTCGAGTGAATAATAAATAAATTGTCGATACTTATGTAGGCTTAAATGATATCCGTAAAGATTTTAAAGAAAGTATTTTACTTCTGTTTAATAATAATAAATACCAACTCACTCAAAATATATTGGTATAGACTTTGCTACACTGTATAAGTTTTGTTTTACCTACTATCAATTGAGACCATAGTCAAGCCCTATGATCACATTGGGTACAAAGAACACATGTTAGAAATGAAACTTCTTTGGTAAACAAATTTTTAAGACTTGTTTATATTTATACTAATCAAAAACTTTAGATTTGAGACCTTGATTTAAAGAAAGGCAAAAAGGAATTTAGGAATTTAATGAGTATAGGTAATTGTCATTAAATTATTAAATGTGTCGAAAGTTAATACAAATAATTTATTGAAATCTCAAATGACGAATTGTAAATAAAAATGCCACGTATTTTTTTTCAATATTAGAAATTATTAATTAAAGTCCATTAGGGACACCAGAGAATGTCGCTGTGGTCCCCAAGTCGGAAATTCTGCCACAGTGTGGGCAGCCGTATCGACAGGCGCACAGTGATGGCAGATAGGAGGCTCTTCACGTCGTGCTAACTGATGCAAGTACTTTCTAAAGGTAAACGATCCGTGCCGCCTAGCCATTGTTCGAGGCGAGGACGAATCGCTTCTACCGTGTCCGCGCCCGCACTAGGATACTCGAGATCCTCCTTCTAAGCTTGAATCAAGACCCTGTCGGCAAGGGCCCTGACTCTTTGGACCTTGTCAATTTCGAGATGGTCACCGCCAGACCTTACGACAACCCTGCACTGGTAAGTTGCGGCCAGTACTTCCGCCTGCAATTCCCACGGCGGATCAGCCGCCAATTAAATGTTATCCACAGTTTCGAAAACCACTGAAGTTTCCAAAAAATATTTGAACTTGAGGGTTAAATAAAACATATAAATATAAAACATTTATTAAAGATCGAAAATTTGAACCAGATATATATGTGGAGATTGTGATCTATTAGTAGGAATTGAAAAAATGATTATTATACATATTCCAACAAGCACGGCATTATTGTTGTGAATAAGGACAAAGTACATCGTTCACCATCACATTATTATGATTATTAGGAAGTAGGGTTATTAATATCAATAGCGAAGCAGTAATATAGATTAAATATTGTCAGTATCATAAATTATTATTGACACACATAATAATATTAACGCATTCTAGTATGGCGTTATTGAGTTTGATTAATGGGCATTATTGATGGTTTTGATGTTAAACGTTTACCATAATGATTATGTAAGACTTAAACAGAAATTGTGAGAACGCTTTATTGATAATATATTAATATTTAATTTATATAAAAAGAGGTAAATTTCATTTATATATATTTTATTAAGAGTAATTTCAACCTTATTTTTTAATTTTAAACATCTTTTGAAAAACTCCATTTATCTTGGATATGTTAGGATTTTGGAAAACGAATTTTTTTCTTGCTTATTAATTTCATCAATTCAAAATTAAAGCTCAGATGGATTTGTATATAAATTAAAAGTTTGTGCGTAATGTACAAAGTACACATGTCAGAAGTGAAACTTCTTTGGCTCTTTCTTCTTTTTAAGTCTTGTTTATATTTATACAAATCTGAAACTTTAAATTTCCAAGACTTAGAGGGAAGGAAAAGGGAAGATAATATTAGGAATTTAATTGTGCAATATTAGAAATTATTCGTTTAATTTTTTTTTAATTTAAAATTTATAAAAGTGAATTAATGAAACGCCTAAAGAAATTTCACTTGAAATAACTGAGTCCAGAAATGGACTAATATACAATTAGCAGTCGTTTATGCAGTGGAAAAGAAATGGGAGATTAAATATTGGTTACTAACTGATGACATACGATGTCACCCACGTAACTCCTGATCCTGATTGAATCACATCGGACAGTCTAAAACGGACACAGTTAAAAATGTTATTTGTGTTTTATATATATGGATAATATTAAACGATTCTAGAATAATATTTAGCCATTTTACAACAGAAACATTCTATGATTAGTCGCCAGATGGATTTCCTTGCTTGAAATATGAAAATGCAACCGTCAATTTAATACCAGCGCCAAATATATTTGCTCAATTTCTGTGACCCTAACCTGGCGGCGCGATTATTGTCATAAATTGTGTAAAATGTGTAGCATTGTGCGGCTACCTGACTGCTTTGTCAACACCGAGATCGATATTACTAGAATTGATGTTTATGGTTTCGTATAATGTGATATGAAATCGCCAAAGTGGAATTAACTATTTTTAAATAATAAATAATAGCAGTTACTCATAGATAAACCGAAGGCTTAATTTATTTACGGAGTAACTATTATAGATTGAAGAAAACTATTTTAAACTGTTATCTAGCCTTTGTTTGTTTGAGAAAAAATTAGTAATGGAAATTTAATTCCCTTCCGGTCAACCGACTTATATTTGATATAAACCTTAATCTTATGGCGATCGCTACAAAATGACGGATCATGGACATATTGTTTACAATCTTCTTAATATAGATATCAAATGGAAGGGTAGTAAGGGTTTCACTATAGTTTGTTCGCGTTAAGAATGCACCGAGTCATCGTCATAGCGCCGTCCCCAATCAATGAAAAGATTTGACTGATTATGGAGCTAGAATGATGACTCACAACATTTTTAACGCGAACAAACTGTTGTAAAATAGTATTACGCTATGCAAATCCAGTATGAGTCCCAACGAAATTATGTGTTCAATACATTATATTCACAACTTATTCTGTATGGGTAGAAAATGAGATGGTTTCGATGTATTTTTAGTCTTAATTTTATGTGTAACAAAATACTAAACTTAAAATTATTCCAATTATATATTTTTTAGTATAGTTCCTTTAAAATATTTGATAACCTTATATAAAAATAATTAAGGAAATAATGACATAAAATATATATCACAGAGACAGTAATGTCTACAACCAAGACTTATTATCCAAACGTGTATGTAATTTTTTTTGTAATTAAAATGTTCAGCGGCATGATAATTTGTTAGCTTTAGTGACCTTGCATGTCTAAAAGAAGTTTACGTAAACATTTTTTCTTTTTATTCGTATTACAGATAAGAAGTTTGAAGTTAGACGGAAAGCAATACTCATCAACTCAATTACTTGCCTAGTTACTACTAAGACTAACACGGTAATAGTCACAACTGACCCACTAACCCGAATTTGTTTTCACGTCCACCACATAGTGTTTATTTAACACTAGTATTTGTTTGGTTTGTATTGTTGTAACTGTGCAATCTAATGTCAGAAAGTACTATCTCTATTATAATTAACAAACACTGCTTTTAACATGTCGGTAAGTTGGATAACAAGTTTAGAAGGAAAATGTACTGAAAGTTAGCTTCAAGAGCGACGAGCGAAGTAGAAAATCGCTTCCGTGAAGCAATTTAATTTCGCACATAGCGACGTCTAGGCTTCGCGTAATTTAATCCAGCTTGGTTAGCGCGAATCACGATGAAAAAAGGCCTACTTTTATTTGTATTAGTGCGTCGGCACGTTCTGATGCCCATTTCAATCTTGCGTACATATAAAACGTGACCATTCACATCCTAGTCCGTCGAGGAATAAACATAATCTGTCACGCATCTTTTTCCCCGTCCGTCTCCTCAGACGTGATTCAAAAGCAAATGTTTGAACTTGGACAATTACAATGCGCCACTATCAACGGAGTGTAATTATATGTCGGGCGGCGGTCATTAAGTCCACGCCGTCACGGCCAATATAAATGGCGTTTCATTTGTAAATTGTCAGCAATTATAATGTGCAAATGAGAAAAAAAAACTGCCCGATTTGATTGTATTTATCACCGAAGTCAAAGCTGTCCCATCTATTTTATAATAAGTATAATCGCGTCCCTGTTTTCGCGTTGACTTCTCCATGAATATTTTATCTCGTGTGATATTTCAAATAACATAGCGGACGTTCGTTTATTAATGTCACACTGATTGCCAGATAGCGACCCTGGGGAGAGGCCTCGAATACGTACCTATAGAGAACTAAATGGGGTTTCATTTTCTAGTTCAGGAATCAAGCGCTCCCCGCGGCGTGCGTTCAATGATCTGTCCGATGTCCCTTTAGACATTTTTGTTCTGGTTCGTATAGCGTAGGAATTGTGAACACTAAAGTGTTAGAGCCAATTTTTTACACGGGCCAACACAAAATTTGTCTTTGACTCTAAAGTGTAGAATTTAGATCATTGTTTGGCGATAAACATAATTACGGAAGAAAAATGTTGCTTTTGTACCCAGAAAACGTTTGAACGCATATAATTATTATACGTTTTATTACTGCTTACTCACAACTCCAACTCAATCCAATAAGTTGGGGCAGTGTTCGGGAAACTACCGCAGATACTTTCGTTCGATATCCCTCAATGCCGGAAGACAAAGCTCTTGGAACTGCGTTACCAGTGATGACCTACGGCTCCGAAACGTCGTAGCTGACTATGGGCCTCATACGAAAGCTCAGAGGCGCTCAATGTGCGATGGAGAGGGCTAAGCTCGGAATTTCTCTACGTGATCAAATCAGAAATGAGGAGATTCGTAGAACAATCAAAGTCACCGACATAGCCCTATGAATCGCGAACCTGAAGTGGCACTGGGCGGGGCACATAGTTCGACGGACCGATGGACGTTGGGGCCCAGAGATGCTGGAGAGGCGACCCCGCACCGGGCGGCGCAGTGTAGGGAGACCCCCACAAGGTAGACCGACAACATAAAGAGGGTCGCCGGTAGCCGATAAGGCCCAATCTGTTTGGACTTTGTCGACATGTGTCCAGCAGTGGACGTCCATCGGTTAAAGCCACGACGAGGACGATTATCTCACATGTCACGAAAGCATACTTTATTTTTAAAAAGGCATTTCTTCTCTAACTGGTTTTGTACATGTAATTTAAATAATAAACCTTAGGACAAATTACTATATTTTTTTTGTTAATCGTGTTTTACATCGGACGATTGAATGGTAATTCTAGCCCCACTCATGTCAGATCTTTTTATTTAAACAGACATACAGCGGTATTACTTTGATTTTTCTACGTTCGTAAACATGAAACGCTAAAAACAACACTCTGTAGCTTACACATTCAGAAAATTGAAGTATTTATAAATGTTATGAAGATGTTGATCAAGATACATCCACTACAAGTAAAAAAATGAATTTTGGTTGTGAAAAAAAAACCGTTGGGAATTGTGTAATTATAGCAGGAATTTTATGAAGTATATTTTGCGACTTATTTTTTGTAGTCTAATGCATCATTCTCTTTCATTATTTGGATTTGAAGCACTATCAGCAATTTTTGAAACATACTAAATATTTATTTAGATATAGGTTAATATGAATGAAATTTACTTGCACATGTGAAATACCAATGGTCGAAATAATCGTGTTACGAAGGGTCTTGAGATGCTCCTAATTTATTCATACATGGAAAATTAGATCTAAATGGACTTTGCGCACGAGCAAAGTTTAATCCCGATTGGGGATTTAAAGTATCTACTCATTAGGTACACCATGCATTTATACGAGTAAAATGCAAATTAGGTTTCCATAAACTACAATAATTTCCTTTAAATATTTATTTCTAAGTAATTTGTTCAATTACTACTTTTTAAAGCGACTTGGACTTTTTTACAGTTAAGCAGTTCAGTCAGCAATAATATATTTATTTTATAATTTTTATATATGTTATTATGATTATATACAAACTGTTTGGGGACTGCTTTCGAAAACGAAGAAGGATGCCGGAGATGTAGATGGACGTTTTAAAAATATGATTTTTTTAATCAGGATCGATATTTTTCCGTCCCATCATGAAAGATGTCATTAGTACTATCGCCCGTCTTCGTTTTCGGAAGCAGTCGCCTAACACCTTGTATATAGTCATATAAACAAGGTATTAGGCGACTGCTTCCGAGGCGACGGCGTTGAAATATAATTTATGATAAACAGGCAATTAAGTCTGAAAGATTTCAGTATCTATAAGTTAATTTCTTATAAATATAGTTACACATTTGGCTTCAATCGTCGTTTTTTAACTTTATTTATTGAAGTCGTTAGATGGATGGGTATTTTTTTTACGGATTAGCGTCACGAAGATATGGAGCGTTTTTGTGCAAATTCGTTTGAAGGTTAGGTAGTTTTAATATCTACAAATAACATGTGGGATTTTGTTGCTATTCGTCATTTAATATTTTAATATACTATTTTTCATAAAATAAAAATATTTCATAAATTGCCGTTTCTAAATTTTATATTCGAATAGAAAATTTAATTAATAATTTCTAATATTGACAAATAATCACGTGGCATTTTTATTTACAATTTGCCATTTGAGATTTCATTAAATCCCTAACATATCTTTCTTTTCGCTCCCTCTAAGTCACGGAAATCTAAACTTTTAGATTTGCATTAGACTTAAAAATTAGTTTGCAAAAGAAGTTTCACTTCTGACATGTGTACTTTGTACGCACGCACTTTTAATTATTTTGACATTGGTCGTTTTCTGTATGTGCAGATCCGCCCGAGATCACGATACGGCCGCGCAACCTGCAAGTGCGTGCGAACGGCATTGCGGCATTCTACTGTGCGGCAAGAGGCGATCCCATCCCAAACATTCAGTGGAGGAAGAACGGAAAACGTGTATCCAGTAAGTATTATTCTTAACTTTAGATCCTCCTTCTCTGCCGAACGATAGACTGTGTGGCTGGCCTGACTGACTTTTGTATCCAAACGTTCCGCTATTTGATCAAATCATCGTTTACAGCTTCGACCTCTACGTCTTTTACCGTCCTCCTTTCAACGATGATGATATTTTTTCTAAGTTATATGTCCGTCTTAATCTTGAATATATTATATACAACCCCGTGTCAATTACTAGTTGACATGATACGATAATTCTGTCTCAACTCGGGGACTATCAAATATATAGGCATCTCTTTATTTTTAAGCCATCGTGTATATTTTCTATATCACTTCTCGGTAAGTCGCAACAAAATGTGCGTAGAGATAACACCAAACAATAGAAAAACCATAAAATAAATCAGTTACAGTTAATTTTGAAATATGAGCCTATAAAAACAAGACTGACTTTTTTCACTATCTCAAAATTTAGGGCAACGTGACGCTACACCAGAGTCTTAATTTAATAAACAAAAGATAACATTGTATAGTTTAACTATTACCAAACATGAAAACATAACATTTGGTCTTTTATGAACATTTAAGTCCCAATAGCCCTTTCACTGTCATTTGACCCGCGGGGCATTCCATACAAAAACGTCCGTGCGGTGCAGGGCAGTGAACGATTATTCCCGTTAAAAACCGCGGGGAAAATCACGGGGGCCAATAAAAAGCAGCCGGAGAACCTAAGGGATAATAAAATAATTATATCATCTTGACCTAATTTTGGCTACGACGGCTGATGTCATTTAGAGATTAGACGTTTGCTTTAGAGATGTTATAGTGTAGAAGTTTATGCACAAGCACAAATTCACTCGTAGACCTGCGACAACTCCTCAACGTCAGGCTTGTACTAAAATTTTCATACTTCCTTCAATGAGATATTTCCGTTTTTAGAAATTGAAGTTAATGTTTCATCATATGGGCTCCAAATGACAATCATTAACGCACTGTTATTAAAGGTAAGTAGCAGCCAATTAACGTCCCACTGCTGGGCACAGGCCTCCTCACTTGCCTGAGAGAAGGTTTTTAGAGCATAGACCCACCACTGCAGATTGGCAGGCATAGTACACAAGTGCACTCTATTCCTTCACTCTCATAGTCTGGTGTGACGGGAATTCGACACGACCGGAGAGAGATCAGGCGCAGGACCGACGGCTTAACGTGCTCTCCGAGGCACGGGGGTGGATCACACCGCCAACTTTCCAAGTTTGGGCAAATATTGAGAAAATCTTAATAGAAAACTCAATATTGATTTTTGAATTAGCGCACTGTTATTATTCACCATTAATTATCCTCCGTTTTGTAGTATCAGCGTCGAAATAATATCACACTAATACCGAAACACGAACTTTAATTTTCGTCACGTTATTAGAAATTTTATATTTTGTATACTACCTGGCAACTCTCCCCGGGGTTATTTCCGTTGTTCATTTTAACAAACGACAGGCAATATGTAAAACGGTATCTAGTTTTGCAGTTGTTACAAATATATATCTAATAAACTTGATATTTATTATCGTATGTGCAGAAGGTAGTTAGCATTCAAAATAAAAAATCAAAATACTCTATAATTTGAAAAATTACTTAGAAGACAAAAAAGCGTGAGAGTGAATGCATTGCTCCATATGTATATAAATATAGAATAAATTTTAAATATATATTGTACAAACAGAGAAATATATATTGTAGATGATAACAAAAAAAAAATTAAACCCCACTGAGTTTGTTGTGGGCTATTCTCAGATCAGGGCGCGAAGGAACCCTCGTAACTTTAGATTGTAAGTCGTTCTTTAATGTTATCATCAGTCATTCATTTAAATAATATATAGAAAAAACGATATTTGACGATTCAAAAGTGCTGTAACAGGCCTACTTGATTAAAGATATTTTGACTTTCACTTTGACCCAGTAGTCTGTTCGTTGGTAACAAATCTACCACCGGTTCGGAAAGTTGAATTCGCTGAGAAGAAACTGGCAAACTCAACGGCTACTCTTTTAAAGATAGTTTTGTATGTTACAATGTGTAATATATTGCTTCTGTGAGCAGCGAGAATTGAGTCCAAACATTTGTATCGCTTAAATAATATTTAACATTATAATATGCTTTCTGTATAAGGATGTTTTTGACAGATTTCTTAAAACTATGCGAAGGTAAATCTGAAACCGATTGCCGTATCTTATTAAAAATACGTATGCTCTACCCGACAAATAATTTCTGAACCTTTTTCACTCTAAAATATATCACAAGTTTGTTTTTATTTCTAGTATTAAAATTGTGTATTTCACTTTTTTGCTGTATAAGTGAATATTATCACGGATATATAAAATATTATTTAATATATATTGCGACGGTACTGTGAGAATTGTTTCTTTAAATTTATCTCTTAGAGAAGCACGATATCTTGATTGATACATGGCACGTATTGCTCTTTTTTGTTTAATAAATGTAGCTTCAATGTCGGCCGCCTGACCCCATAACAGTATGTCGTAAGACATAATCTTATGAAAATAGGCGAAATACACCATTTTGGCAGTTTAAACATAAGTGTATTGTCTAACTTTTCTAACAGCAAATGCAGCTCTCACAACTTACCTTTAAAACTACAAATTAATATATATACGAGTATATATATTAAAGTATATATTATATACGATACGTATATATACGATAATGATATAAAAAATTTTTGTATTTCTGTATATTTGTTCCCAATTATTTCTGTAAGAGATTGATTTTGGCGGGACTTTCACTGGCGCCTAGCTGATTTTATGAGTAATTGTATCACTATATTAATTAAAAAAGAAATCCCGAATTGCGCCATTAATACCGCGGAGAACAGCTACTTAGTAATAATATCAATAATGTTGTGATTCGATGTTTATTTAAAGAACTAATTTAATGAAATACCTTTTTGACTTAAAGTTTTCAGCTACTTTCATTACTTATTTATCATATTGCTCGATATATGGCCGTTGTTGAAATATTTGATTAAATGCGTTAACGGAACGTATAACAAGTTAAAATATATTTGCGTCATGACATTAGTTTTTGTATTGACTATGTTAAGCGATGCGAGTACGTTTTGATATTAAGTGTACTAGTGGAGCGTTAAGAAACTGTTAATGTATTGAGTTTAATGTTTAATAGAAATGCTTGTACAAATCAGGATTAATTCAATTATACTTATGAATAAATAAATATGTGTTATTAACCTCAACAGTAATATTGTTAAATCGTTTTAATATATTTACATGCAAAAATAAACCTAAAAACAATAAAAAATCTTGTCCCGTCACAAAAAACTATCAATATCTATTGGTTCCGCCAGACGAAACAACACACACATCGTTTTATCCCCTTCCCTATAAAGGAACAGGATGACAAACGCGCTATATAAAAACACAGACCATTGAATCCGGGAATTCTGTTCGTGATTGAAATGTAAAAATGGCATTTTTAGGCCATAAATATGTGAGGCCGGTAATGACGTCTATAAGCCCGCAGCAATGAGCTGGAAAAACGTATCGCCACGGCCATGCACGCGAAAGCCCCACCCATAAAACCATTCATGCCCCCTCTAAATAGTTTCATCGCCCACCATGAAATATGCTACGTTATCAATCATATCCGGAGTGCTGCTATCGTGAAAGAATAAGGGTCACGATCGCACCTCCACGAGACCGAGTTACTGACGTGAGGGACGGTATCCCTATCAAAGTCTATTTTACTCACTGATCGAGTTAACAGACTAAAAAGAAAGTATTAATTGCGTCAATCTTAAAAGCTATTTTGCAATTTGTGCTTATAGCTCACATTCTCTTCTCATACTCGTGTATCTTGATCAAGCTTTCAATCAGTATTGAGATATACATTTTTTTTAATTTATAACAAATGGTCGCTTGATAACAATAGAGTTTTTTTCAAATATGAATACATTAACTAAAGCTTTAATTCTATCTAATGAATTCATCATGACGGCCTAGCTGGCGCAGTAGTGCGAGTACTCGCTTTGCTAGCAGAGGCCCAAAGTTCGATCCCCGGTAGGGCGAATTTAGAAAAATTGTATTTTCTAATTTCTCTGAGTCTGGACTGCCGTGGCGAGGCTTCAGTCGTGGCTAGTTACTACCCTAGCAGCAAAAACCATATGTACCTCATATGGTTTTTGCTGCTAGGGTGGTAACAGTCGTTAATTAAAAAATGGTTTCTGTCTAGGTGTCTTTCAGAACCAACCGGTTTTATTAAAGACAGTATTACGAAGATGGTCTTAGACCGCTGAGTTCTATCTCGCAATCTTTGAAACTCTTCGCTATTGAATTGTAATTTATCGCAATTTTGACGGCTGTATTAAATGTAAAGGAATCTCAGAATATTCGATTTCGAAAGAATTCACACATTACCATTCAATATATTATCTGCTTTATCGAACTTTGTTCTCGATTTGTCGGTCTGTCGTCGCCGGCTATCTATCAAACGTGCCCCTGACTCGGATAAGCATGTGACAGGAAAACATTCGAATCGAGTTACGAATGGGTAAGAAGATTTATTTGGGGTGCTTGTAGCGGAAAATCAATGAATTAATTATTTGGTGAGTGTAACAGCACTTACAAATGGATAAAAATAGATATATATATATATATATATATATATATATATATATATATATATTTACTTTACACTATTTCATTATGAGGAAATAATTATTATTTTCTTCCATCTTGTTCGGGCGGAACTGCAGTATTAATTGAATCATACAAGTATTTTACACGAATTAAGGTGGTTATTAAGTTAGGTATTTATTTCAAACTTCGTCTTACTTTTGTTCTTTAACTTTGTTAAGATTTTCATATAGTATCAACGTTTATTTTATATATGTCTGAGAAGAAAAATCGGACCTATTTTTTTGATGCCATTTAATTATTAGGGTGTTTGATATCTTTGTAATAGAATCCTGGAAAAGTCTATTTAGAAATATCAACGATTAAGCGCTGTAGTAACAATTACGCAGATATAGGGTAATTCGTTATTTATCGGATCGAATTGTTAATCTAAACGATTTTGTAATCCAACTGAAGATATAAAAAAATCGTTCTACCCGTTTAGGACGCATTCAGTGACATATATACTTACGGTATTTCTTTATATACATAAGAAGTATATATTTCGGAGAATAAGAGAGGAAGAGAAGCATAAAGCTTAGGAGCGTAGGGTCCTCACAGCGTTCCACAGACTATTGCACTCCGACATATATATAAAGATATACAGCCGAACCTCCGACCTTCTTTACGAAGACCTACTGCTTGATATGGCTGTAGGTTCTATATTAAAATTACTACTTCGTACCTCTATTACTACTACTATATACTATTGTCTAACTTAACTTACTATGGAAAGTAGCAGCCCATTAATATCCCACTGCTGGGCATAGGCCTCCTCATTCGTAGGAATGAAGGTTTTTCGAGCATAGACCCACCACGCTCTCTACTGCGGGTAGGCCTTTATTCTCATAGTCTGATGTAACGGGAATCCGACACGACAGGAGAGGGATCTGGCACATATAACTTATTGTTACATGCAAAATATTGTAAACGTTTGCCTCGGTATATTTTATTGTAGCGACGTGTACTACATCATCAAAATTATCTTTAAGGCTCTTCGGTAGAGTGTAAATACTGCCTAGACGCTTCAAACTATCATTTAATATATTAAAGTTATTGCTATAATCCAAAAAACTAAACTTAAAAGTGTAGATAATATCAGTAGTTTAAAAACAATGTAACAGTTTCTTAATAAATGTCTCACTGCTATGCATAGGCTGCGTCACATATAAGCTAAAAAGTATATTCAATGTATTTTCATTCAAGGCAAACTCGGATATCTTTCAAATTTTATCAATTCACAAACATTGTTGTATTGTTTAATATTTGTTTTCGATAATTTTGTTTAACAAGTACACATATATATCGGAAAATTATACATGCCTGAGCTTTTATTACCCTTAAGCACATAAGAATTCATTTTATCTTTCGATACGGGAAAATATATAATATAAAAATGAATCGCATGTGTATAAGCGCATAACTCAACAACGCCTGGGTCAATTTTGATGAATTATTTTTAAATGTTCGTTGAAGTCCAAAGATGGTTTTTACGCCGAGAAAAGTTCGAATAATTGCAGGGGTAAACCCTAAAAACAGTCCTTTACTGGTTCCCACACAAACGTTTTCTAACTAAAATGTAGAGTCAATTTGAACTTTATTGCTATTCAATAAAGTTCGTAATATATTACAAGTACTCACTGTTGTCTAAGCAATGTAGTTGTGTTCCTAACGTCAAAGAGGAAATTTTCACTTTATTACCACTGCACAAAGTTAGTACTGCTGTAATTTCGAAACTCATTCGTAAAACTGAAATCTGTCACATTCCTAATCTTTTTGACAGAACGAAGTCTGTCGAGTCTGCTAGTATTTCATATAATTTTACTGTATGGACTGGCAGTCATATTACAACGTTGTTTGACTTCTATTTGTATTGCCATGCGTTGTGATTGTCTTATCCAATATATCGATTGGTAAAACTCCTACCTATTTGCCGATAATCATTCTGGCGTTTTTAGTGATGATTATGTGACAAATTGGCGATACAAAAATTATTAATTTCGTCACAAATAACTTTTTTAATTTACTTAAATGTTATTTTTATATTTAACAAATTATTGAAGTAAAGAGGCAAGCGTACATAAGATAGCCATCTCTAAGAATATACGTAAGAATGAATTTCAATTGTATCGATTTTAGAAGTTAGGTAAAGCTTTTGGAATCTTCACCAGTCACTTCCTAATAAGAAATTAATAATAGTACGGAATAAGAGAAAGATAGTCATCACTTTAGTAATATATTTGTCTTTGGATAAACACTGTTTGGAATCCTTTTTTGATCTGGATTTCATGCTCAAGTTTTTAATCACGTATTACAAGCAGTATGATAGAATATACTATTGTTTGTTTAGATTGCCGATTACCGGTATTCCAATTGAATCGACAAAGGAAAGCGTTTCAAATAATATAACTAACTATATTTATCTGTATTTGACATATTTAAATACAATGGAACAAAATATATTTAAAAGTATCATTAGTTAGTACCAAAGTCAAATCGGTGATTGGGAGTGACCTCTCACCCCAATATTGTAGGCGCTTGCTATGCTTGGCGATGACCCAGGCCGAAGAGCAATGGCCTCCTTCGGCGAGGTTCTCATCCTGCAGAAGGAGGCATTAAACAGGCAGAGGGAGCTTATAGAAAACGCTACGCCCTGTCACCGGAGGAGAGGGGAGCGACAGGAGGCGCAATTTTGCTCGCCTGCTCTTCCTCTAGTCCCTTAAGTCGGACTCCCTTAATCTGGGCCGCCAGAGCTGAATGCGTCAGCGGACATCTAGGACCCCAATACCTGGATGAAGAGGGTTCTGTAGGCTTAGGAATACGACCTATTCGTTTTGCGACACTTCATTATTAAAATAGTGGCAACTAATTGAGGCCGAAGTCATCTGCCAACCCAAACTAGACCAACTAGTTTAGTAGTATGCAACATATACATTAACACAGTGCTATCACATTCGGTTTCATGGTATGCGCATAAAATACGCACAAACAAACATAATTATTTGTTTATAAACTTAAAAAAAGTGAATACAGAACACAAATTCCGATTATAATTGCATAATATCCTGCATTCTTATAAACATACTTTTATATTCACGAGTCGGAATGAGAACCTCATGGTTATATTGGAGTAATGTTTCTCATAATAGCTGGAAGAAAATAGATTATATTATACAATATACGGAAAATTAACATAATATTTATATTGTGGAAATGTATAAATCTTGGTTGTGTTGGTCAAATAAATTATTGTTTGCAGTACAAATTAAACTAATATACAATACAACGTGAATGTGGTGAAAAGTATAATGATATACGAGTATATTTATTGTGATAACGCAACGAACCAATGAACTTTGTATTTTTCAGCCCTTCTTATTGTATTAGCTCACACTCTCCCCTTATAGATTTTGTTTAAACTTTCAACTCTTATTGTAAATATTTTTTCATTTATCCAGTAGAGTTCAAATATATTATTTTAAAACTTGTAACTTGTATTTGTTCTTAATGTTGATATAGTTTTTTTTCGGATAATCATTAATTAAATAAATGTATTTTGCGAGAAATTGTACAACCCTATTTAAAAGCTCGTGTAACTGTTTAAAAGTGATTTTTCTGTGTAATGAGGTTCATAAGTTTATACTAGAAGGTGGAGAAATTTGATTGTAGTTTTTCTTTATAATACTTGTTTTTATTTAAAATTGAAATATATTCCTCCCTATTGTAGGTGTATTATTTGATAACTCGCTCGATACTGAAGTGGCCACAGTTGCTGTATAAACGCTAATAACAATCAGTTCAGTATCGTTACACGTGTTTGAATCGTAGTCATATCGTTCTGAAAAACCTTCTATGTATAACTCATTTAATTAATTTACGATCTATATGAGTTTCTCACACAAAATACAGATCCAAGCCCTATGTTTATATTTAAAAGAAGTATATGCGAATTTTTACAACTTGCAACGTTTAAATATTGTTTTTTATGTACAATAAACGTTATAATGCATTATCTAATTATATATGTAAGTATATTTTATTTTTATTTTAAATTATATGTGTACTCTGTTTAATATTAATATGTATAATTTATTTATGCACCAACCTCTTTAGGTTTTCTGGAAAAAATCGCTGATTAGCGATAAGACCACCTTATTACATTTGCTTTTTTACTACTTGTGCTGCTTTTATACTTTTGTGTGGTTTAAAAGATAATGGTGTACATTAAAAAATAAATAAAATGCGTGCGTACCTTTGCACCTGTCAGAAGTGAAAATTCTTTGGAAAACCAATTTTTAAGTACTATTTATATTTATACAAATCTAAAACTTTAGATTTACGAGACTTAGAGGAAGGGAAAAAGGAAGAGATCTTAGGAATTTAATTGTCCAAAATTAATACAAATAATTTATGCAAATCTCAAATGACGATTCGTAAATAAAAATGCCACGTGTTTTTGTCAATATTAGAAATTGTTAATTTAATTTTGTTTTTAAATTTAAAATTTAGAAAAAACATTTTATGAAATATTTTGTATTTTATGAAAAATAGTATCTTAAATTATTAAATGACGAGTAGCAAATTAAAATGTCACATGTTATTTGTAAATACTAAAACTACCTAACCTTCAAACGAATTGACATACAATAGCTGTACATCTTGGTGACGCTAATCACGCGTTACATCCGTAAAAAATTTACCCTCATGCGCCTAAAGAAGTTTTACTTAAAAAAATAATGTATTTTAAATAATATTAATATGGTACAATGCAATCTCAGGTGGAATTGGGCTAACTTGGTAAGAGGTAATTTACCTTTTATGGTCCCTACACAGAATCCTATCAGAACACAATTTTTTTTCTCGGTGGCACGTTTTAGCTGATAGGGTAGTAAATAGCTACGGCCGAAGCCAGACCAGTCCAGACTAAGCATGGTATAACTAACTAACATGTCTGTTATTAGCTACCTTATTGATAGTGGCATAAAAGGAGACGTAGTGACTAAAATTGAGAAAGGTATGCTTAGATGGTTTGGGCATGTAGAGAGAATGAATGAAAGGAGACTGACAAAAAGGATTTATGAGTCAAGAGTGAATTGGAAGGGGAAGACCGAGGCGAACGTTCCTGGACCAAATCCAGGACATTTTAAATAACGGCCAGGTCAAGAGTACTCTAAACCGACGAAGTTGTATGAAACGTTTAATGAGAATGAAAGAAGCGAAGGAGATATGCAAGGATCGTGGCAAGTGGAAGGATTTGTCTCTCCCTACCCCTATGGGAATGAGGCTTGATGCTATGTTTGTATGTATTATTGATAAAATAACAACTAACGAAAATAAATACAATCCAAAATAGAGTTTTCAATCCAGATATTGTCAATATTTAAAAATAAAGTGAGTTAGTATTATTATAACTTCAAGTAGTAAAAAAAGAGAATATTCGTTAAAGGTGGCCATTGTTGTTTGATATATGTCAAGAGAATTAAGTAGCGGGATAAATAATACGCTATGGCGGATTCTAATGTTTACTTGGTTGAATGCATGATTATGACATACAATCATATGAAATGTCATATTAAGCCAAACATATTTTTGACATTTATTTTCCTTGAGGTTTTCAATAATTTTAAGAGTATATACATACACATACATACATATTTAGTGAAATCAATAAATTTTTAAACAGTTTTAACGTGAAGTCATCGGGAAAAATAACTCTTTAGTAAGAAGTAACTTGATAAGTTAACCAACGACATAATAACATATTGTGGTGCTATCATTTTTGCCTAGAGATGAGATTTTACCAGAAGAAAATTTACAATGTTTTGAATTCTGGTAAATCTAAAATTTTGAGATAAGGATTGTTTGATTATTTATCCGAGGCCACGCTATATATATTGGTATTCTTATAATATAAAAATGCGTAACTAAGCGCATAACTCAACAATGCCTGGATCAATTTTGACAATTCTTTTTTTAAATGTTCGTTGAAGTCCAAGCATGGTTATTACGGCGAGAAAAGTTCGAAAAATTGCAGGAGAAAACCCTAAAAACAGCCCTTTTCTGTTTCCCATACAAACATTTTCGAACTAAAATGTAGAGTCAATTTGACCTTTATTGCTATTCAATAAAGTTCATAATAAATTGCACCTACTCACTGTTGTCTAAGCAATGTGTTCCTAACGTCAAAGAGCCAATTTACACTTTATTACCACCGCACAAAGTTCAAAATCAATTGAATAGGTATAACGAGACCAAATTGAATAGTCACAAAATGTAAGCACTATGGATATTTAGTACTGCTGACATTTCATTTCGAAAATCCTTCGTAAAACTGAAATCTGCCACATTCCAAATCTTTTTGACAGAACGAAGTCTGTCGAGTCTATTAATATTTAATAAATGTATAGAAAAACGATTTCTAGCTGATACATCACCATGTCTCTGAAACCATAAATCCGATAGACTTAAATTGTCTCCTTTTGCTATGAAGACTTTCACTAAGAGTAGGTTTACCCATATTTACTCTGGCTTGGGAAAAACGCGGGTGATAATGACCCGCTTTATATGTAGATACTTATAATTGTAAATTTGAACCAACATTTCCTGTCTTCTGAAGCTAAAAAGCGAGCCACCGATTATCCTTATAAGTCTGGATGAAGTTTCGTAATCTGCGCATGGATTCGAGTTCCAGGAAATTTAGGAAGTTTGACACATTTGCGAAGCGTGAATTTTTGCTACAAACTTTGATATTTCTTTGGTGTTTTAGGCGATTTTTCTTGTCAACATTGCAAATTTGCACTTCAAACGCTGTAAGGTCAGAATGTTAAAGTGGTTCATCGTTTAATTGACTTGACTGGTGTATTAGATGACATTTAAGTAAAAATACCAACATAATCACTACATCTTCTATATGTTTTTTCCCCACATGTTAATTCTAATATTGATGACATTATAGAACGACTTATTATCTAAGTTACATGCGCTTCTGAGAAGAACCCACAACAGTCAATTTGATCAGTGATCAAATCTCTACTGTTTTAATTTTTGTATGTGATCACTTCTTCAAGCACCAAAAATATCGTTTTTCCACTTCGTCGTCATCGTCGCTTCAACCGATGGACGTCCACTGCTGGACATCACAAGGCCCGATCTGGTGCCGTCTGGCTCCAGCAGCTACCGGCGATCCTCCTTATATCGTCGGTCCACCTTGTGGAGGGGTCTTCCTACACTGCGTTGTCCAGTGCGGGGTTGTCATTCCAGCACTTTCCGACCCCAACGGTCATCGGTTCGTCGGACTATGTGCCCCGGCCATCGCCACTTCAGGTTCGCGATTCGTAGAGCTATGTCAGTGAATTTGGTACTGCTACGGATCTCCACATTTCTGATTTGATCGCGTAGAGAAACTCCGAGCATAGCCCTCTCCGTCGCACGCTGAGTGACTCTGGGCTTTCGAATAAGGCCCATAGTCAGCGACCACGTTTCCGATCCGTAAGTAAGCACTGGCAACACGCACTGTTCGAAGACATTAGTCTTCAGGCATTGATGGATATTGGACGAAAAAGTCTTCCGGAACTTCCCGAACGCTGCCCAACCAAATTGAATTCGGCGGTTTACCTCTTTCTCGAAATTGGACCTAGCTGGACTATGTGTCCCAGGTATGTATACTCGTCAACAATTTCGAGTGTAGAGTTCTCAACGATGACTGGGTGGAGCGGAACATGGATATTGGACATAACTTTCGTCTTATCCATGTTCATTTTTAGGCCCACCTGTCGAGAAGCTCTGCTGAGGTCATCGAGCATTGCATTGAGATCTTCCAGAGTCTCTGCCATAATGACCACGTCGTCGGCAAACCGTAGATGAGTGATGTACTTGCCATTGATGTTGATGCCCTGTCCGTTCCACTCCATAAGCTTAAACAGGTCCTCCAACGCGGCAGTAAAGAGCTTCGGGGAGATAACATCTCCCTGTCGCTGCAGTTGGATAGACTCTGTGCTTTGGTCCTGTATACGGACTGATATAGTGGCGTTTTCGTACAACACAGTACTTCAACACGTGTATGTACCGGTAGTCAATTCGGCATCTCTGCAAAGATCTCAACATAGCCCATGTTTCCACCGAATCGAAGGCTTTCTCATAGTCTACGAACGCCAAGCAAAGTGGCCGATTATACTCCTCGGTCTTCTGTATAATCTGCTGCAGCGTAAAGATGTGGTCTATGCTACTAAAGCCTTTTCGGAATCCGGCTTGTTCGGGGGGCAGGAAAGTCGTCTATCACCAACCCGGCTGCCAAGCGTGGTGATTATGATGACGACAAGGCAGCAACGGCCCTTAGTCCCCGGCAGCCCCGCTATTCCAAGCTCTGGCAGCGGTTTCGTTGACGGCGGGGCAGGGGGTGCTAAGAATCTTCGGAAGAGATTCCGCTGCCAACCCCGACGACTTGACCTGGCAACATATTTTCCACTTGGTTGGTCTTTATTGTTAAATAAAATTCGTCTCCGTAAAATGATTTTTAATAATTTAGTAACATGGAGTTGCCTTAGTTATAAAGTGTAAATTAATACACCGCGATTGATATAGGTTTATAATAAAAGGATTATTGATAATCTGACGTGTTCTCGGTGTTTATTTTCGATATTTTCAACACCCATGTGTTTCATGCAAAAGTAAACCATCTATGAGTTATCATGATTTTTGTGTTTTAACATATTAAAAAAAGTTTCAATTACTATCATATAACGAGTTTGTAGCGTTCGTGTTAAATAGCGTATGAACTTTTTTTATTACTTGTTTTATATTTATGCTATAGGCAGCATATCCACCACATAATACGTATTATAAGTGTCGTCTATATTTAATTCTCATTTCTGAAGTAAACTGGACTCACGCAATACCTACTATAAAGCAAAGCCTGTAATCTTTTTCTATCGATAAAAGTTATTAATTGCTTTCTGGTAATTAAGGTACAACTTGATATATGATTTCCATAGAGTGATAAATAACAATACACGGAATAATACGAACATTGATTGTATAGTTTCTATAGATGATACTGAAAATAACAGCAAATATTTAATTCATTTTGGAAATACTTCAATTACATTATCTGTGATCCAAAAGTTGTAAGAAAAATTTTAACGTTCACTTAAATCTATAAAAAACGATACTATTAGCTTTTGCCAAATATGTTATTTTGGTCAATCTTATTTCAGACGATTGAGACCTTTCTTAAAAATGTCGTACCTATGCAACAAAATAGAACGTACAATTTTGTGTTATGTGTGATTTGTACAACACGTATCTAATTCTTAACAGTATTTTACTTCAATAGCCAACTACCATATCTAGCTTTTCTTGGCTCTATAACTACGAAATTGTAAAAACGTACTGAAATTCCTTGAAAATTATAACAGTTACAACATGTTAAAAGTATAATAAAATAAAACTTATATGGTAACGGTTTTTATCATCTAAGGTCTTTATGGTTGATATGATTCTACAAATCTCTGTATTTATATCATGTTCTCCGTTGTGTTAAAGGAATAGGTTACACCTGTACCTTTCAACCATTATCTCTTGAATACATTGCAGAAAGACAACGATTATTCTCACTTGCTGTGGAAATATATTTCTGTGGCACTTACTACGAGTGGCGATTTAGCTCTGTCGTTCTACACTGACTCGTATCCAACCAGATCTTCACAAACTTAGACTGCCTTAAAGCAATACACTTTCCATCTATGTAATAAGGTTTGTTTTTGAGCACCGCAAAACCTCGGAATTAGTTTTTTATAATGCGCATGTTGCAAAATGCAAACGACGTCCTGTAATGAATCACAGATTTCTACTCAGCGATTCAGGATTTTCAATAACCATGAAGTGAAACTATCCCGATAATATAGAACCTATCTATATCAATTACTGAAATTGAATATATGTTTTTGATTGTGAAATTAAGGCGGAACGGAAAACGAAGGCAGATATGTTCCATTACGAAACCCTAAAACGTTTTTTAAATTTTTTCTTAATCCCGGTCTGTTTCACTTTCTCATTCACCGTCTATATATTAAATCTGTGTCCATGTTAAATTAAGTGTTCCGCAAGTAACATAGTGTAATTTTTTTAAATATTATCTGCGATAAAAAAACGCGATTGAAGTAAAACATATATATGTTTTGATATGTTTATGTATATACACACACATACATGTAAATAATACATGTAAAAAAAATATATATATATATATATATATATATATATATATATTTATATGTGTGTGTAATTTTGCTCGTCGTTCGTTCGCCTGGCCCTATCACACTTTTCATAACGCTCCCGTTATGCACGCACTAGCTTACTCCCTAAAAGCGTCCAATTTTAAAATAATCATGTTTTGTTTTCATGAGCAATATTGTTATGTAAATACACGTACGTATAGCTTTTTTTCTTTTTTTATTCCTTACAGTTTAAAGCTTGACAGTAATCTCACCTGATGGTAAGTGCTGGTACATTCTAAGATGAAAGCTCGCTAATTTGGTAAGAGGCGATATACCCCTTATGGTTTCTATACAGCATCGTATCGAAAAACTAATCTCTTGGTTTGGCGGTACGTCTTTCTTTTTGTCGATAGTTTAGCGCTTGACTGTGATCTCACCTGATGATAAGTGATGATGCAGTCTAAGATGGAAGCGCGCTAATCTGGTAAGAGGCGATCTACCCCTTGTGGTTTCTACACAGCATCGTAACGGAACACAAATATCTTTGTTTTGGCGCTACGTCTTCGCTGCACTACGTCAGGGTGGAAACCAGCCTCGGCCGAAGCCTCCCACCAGTCCAGACTCAGAAAAATTAGAAAATACAATTTTCAAAATTTGTTCTTCCGGGGATCGAACCCGAGACATCTGCTAGTAAAGCATGTACTGGCACCATTGCGCTAACGAGGCTGTCAAAATCTCAATGCATAATTTTGCAAAACGGAATTATTATATTGTATCTAATTCCAATATGGAAACTTAGATTATAATTTCCTAGTGGCGTTACATAAATAACAGTCGTGGGGTTTTTTGACGGCATCTTAAGGTAATAAAAATAAACATAAAAAATGTACATACTATAACTGTATCGACCTCACTCATCAATACTTAATATTATATATATATAGCCCATCGCCTCGCATCTGGCATAGTTTAAAGGCATCGCTGGAGTATTATAAATATATTTATTTGCCCATGTATGATCGTCCATCTAGTTAGAACCCCATTAATATGTTGTATTCATAGTAATCCAAATTCTTTCAGAGCATCAGAGGTAAAGAGAATGTAAGATTCGATAATCTTAATGTTATTTTATTATATCCATAAGGTATTACAAATAATAATTTCAGGGAACATTAATTATATGTTATATAATATCCACTGGATCAGTAGTTTTTGTTTTTGTTTTGATGACTGTGGAATAATATTATAATGCATCATAATAGCCATCAAAGAAAATCGATCAACGGACTACTTTTCTATAGCATATAAAAATGAACAGTAAGTGGAGTAGCCACTTACCGCTGAAGGAATCCCTACCATGGGCACCTAGGTACCTTCTAACACTATAATATGAATAAGGTACCAGAGTGATCCAAAGACTGGCTACACACCCGCCAGGGATATTGAATTCCGACCCGTGCTATGAGTTCCCCTCCCTGGATAGGGATTCCTGTTTATAGTGCGCCTGCGGCGTATGATCTTTCGATGGTTGTGTCATCGGGACTAAAGCCCGGATATGTTTTGTCAATATGTAGAGACAAGTCTCTAAGGTATATTCAAACGAGGATCGAAATCCACATATTTTGTTGGCCGAAGCTGTGATGAGGCATTAGCCATGTTTTTAATGCGCAAAGCGCGATTTCGTTATAATGGGATATATATTTTTTTTTTTTATTGCTGACAGATTAGCGCTTGACTGTGATCTCACCTGATGGTAAGTGATGATACAGTCTAAGATGGAAGCGCGCTAATCTGTTAAGAGGTGATATACCCCTTACGGTTTCTACACAGCATCGTACCGGAACACAAATCTCTTTGTTTGGCGGTACGTTTTTGCTGGTAGGGTGGTAACTAGCCACGGCCGAAGCCTCCCACCAGTCCAGACTCAGACAAATTAGAAAATACAATTTCCTAAATTCGTCCTACCGGGGATCGAACTCGGGACCTCCGCTAGCAAAGCGAATACTCGCACCACTGCGCCAACGAGGCCGTCAAACGATATATAAATCACCAATGCATCTTGTCAGATCAATTACACAGATCAGGGGTATCTGGCAGGCGGACCACACCGCATATATTACACATGTTTTAAATCCAGTGTTAGACTAGATCGATGTATGTATCCCCACCTCGGTGGGATTCGTGGTATAATATTAAAAAAAAAAAAAAAATATATTATATTATGTCGTTGATCCACATATGCGAGGCCTCACACCCACACAGAGTGTCCAGTCGCTCAGCTCTCAACCCAACAAAAGTATTGGTTCATTATATATTCGTGGCAAGCCACTGAAAGCAAAGGGGTATGCAGGCCACACTGTCTATAAGCTAGCCCCCAGTCAAGATAAACTCAACTAAAATGTGTATCGCTCCAGTAGTATGTATGACATTTATTTTATTTATAATATTTAATTATGATTAAAATATTGTTCTAATATTTAAATTCGGTCCCTCTATTCATTAGGCGCATAATTTTATACAATACATGCTGCCATACATTCGCGACTTCTCCGTGCCGCGTCGCTTCGCGCCGCTCACCACCCCCTATATATGCGCGGAGGCTCGTGACGATCCGCGCGGTTCAATATACGAACGCGCCCCGTCTATACGTGAATCCGACTAATAGTATTTCATTATTATTTGTTTATTTGATAGTTTTAATATAATTCTTTTATTTTATGACCAATAAATAATATATTTTTATAATCATTTTACGTATGTATGAAAGCATGAAAAATCCATAATTATAATTATTTATATACGGACGAGTCCGTTACAATATATATTTATTCATAAGGTTACCATAATGTAGCTGTTACTCACTTCGCTAGCAGAGTTTCAGAAATTAGTAATGTAAACAAATAACGTTCCAAATAAAGTGAGACCGATAATAACCTTGCTCGTTGACTAACGTACGGTTGTCAGTTACGTGTACATACGAGTATAGGCCGTTTTGGCGCTATATTAATTTCCGATTCCGAAACTTCTACAGAAAATGTTTATAAAATTACTATTTTCTACACTATCAAGTACGAAATGTTTATAAATTAAATATATAATGTAACTCTTTCGATCAATGGCGCTGTATAGTTTTTCGCAATTACAATTATTAACTAATCAAATTTAAATAACGGATTCTCATCTCCCAGAAGTTAAAAAAATGTATTTGTTATATATGAACTTGAGTGGCTGATTAAAAGTATTTTTATCTAGTGAATGTGGAACATTGAAAAAATAATTCGCTGTGAAAATTTTCGATAATTTATTACAGACTTTTAAAAAAATACTCGTTTATAAGTTTAAAATATACCACAATATTATATGGCTTTGGAGTGTTTATAACAGCACCAACTTTATTTCTATTTCAAATACTCTATGAAATGTAACCTTAATCAAAGGGAAATGTTTTCAATTTTCCTCTATTTATATTTCCTTTGAAATAAATTCGGCAGTTCAATAACTATTGAACGAATTTTGATAGTTGTTTCGGGTTTTGGATTTTTATTGGTTTTACATACAAAAGTCTCAAATTTTATTTACTGATGTATTTATTTACCCTATTTAATTATTCTTCATCAATAAACCTCCTGAATAGCTGAATTTGCATATCAGAAATTGTAAGGAAGTACACATAGGTGTATTGAAAGAACTGAAAAATCGTAAGAAGATGAAAGAGGGGTTCTGCTTTGAATAAGAAATACTGTGGAAAACTCATGAGAAAGCCCTCGTTTCATACTTGTTTAATCTAATAATAAAACATAACATTATTTCGTGTTCTCCGGAGATTTCTACGAAAAGTCCGTAATATATATACATATTTTAGATTAACGCAAAGAAAATTCTTATATTTCAATACTACGCTTATAAATACTAATTTAATAATATTACTTTACCAATTTTTATGGGGGTCCTATTATTTCACAATTTGGACTTTTTTTTCATTAGAGAAGTAATGCTACGTCGAAGATTCTATTTATTTACTAAAGAAAAAAATGCTATTGTATGAAGAATAAAAAGTATTACATATCTATCAGTTGGGTGACGATATTTTTTAAATACAAATATATTAGCGCCCTTGTAATGTTAAGTTAAATTCTCCAATAATCGTACAAAAATAAAGCAAACTATTACGGGTTCTTGCACTAACACATGCGGAACTATCATTTCAAATTTAGTAATAATTAAATACATGCTAATTTGGGCGTTAGGAGAGATTTTTACTTGGGCTGGAGCTACTCCTCCAAAACCATGCCACGGCTAGTGTGTCTCAGGGTTTTAAATGACTAAGTACAACAAAAGACACTCCGGTGTTAAATCTAGACATAAATAAGCTAATCCTAATACAAAGAAATTTGTACAAGTCACAGACATGGTCCTAGACCTCGAACCCATCGAGGTTCCCGGGTCGGATAATTCAAAAACGGATACTGAGTTTTGTATTATGATTTTCTCAATATTTGCCCGGAGTAGGGAGGTTGGAAGTGGGCTCTATATCCGTGCCTCGGAGAGTAAGTTAAGCCGTCGGTCCTGCGCCTGATCTCTGATCGTATACGATTCCCGTCACATCAGACTATGAGAGTGAAGGAATAGATAGTACACTTGTTTTACCCTTTTTGTACTAATTACAACACTTATGGTTTGCTAATTTAACAAATATCAAAGGAAACACTAATAATGACCATAAATGCCACGACCTGTCTCCACAAACAGTAGATTTGTAATAGTCGTTTTCGACCTGTAATGGTCAATTCTTACACAAAGAAAAATATAAAGCTTATAAAAACGAAACGGAGTGGCCCGTGGTAGGATTCGTGCAAATTTTTCCTACAATTTAAACCTTAACATTATCTTTAATAACTTTTTTTTATTTACAGGCATGCAATCTCGCTATCAAGTGTCAGGCATGGAATCCGCGGCTGGGCCCAACGCAAACGGTGCTGTGCTTCGCATCGACCCTGTTCGCGCTCAACGCGACGACGCTACCTATGAATGCGTGGCCGAAAATGGCGTTGGGGACGCTGTTACTGCTGTAGCGACGCTCACCGTATTTGAAGGTAAGTAATTTTATAATACCGCTATAATTTCTATACTGCCATTACATCATTATTAAAAAAAAATTGTTCTTTGTAAAATGGCTTTTACAGAAGTTCAATTGACATTGATGAAAAATTGTTGATGTAATAAACAATTGAAATAACGTTAACTTTTCACTTCACTTTATAAACAGTTGACAAAACTGTAGATTATATGCTGCCGCTGTCTCGCTTCTAAGCAAACGCAAATGAAGTGAATAGATAGATACATCACAAGCAGAATTATTAGGCCGATCGCGCCTCTGTATCGCTTGTACGCTCGCCTCAAGCGGAACGTGATAATGAGTCATGCTTTTACTTGCGCGGAGCCGGCAATTGTCTATTTATAGGACATTATCACGTCATAATAAAACTGTTATAGGAACGATAACGATAACGATTATAATTAATAACGTATCACACACACAAGTATTGTTCAAAAACATAAGAGGTATAAAGCCTCTTACCAGGTTAGCGCGCTTCCATATTTATTTGAATCATCACTTACCATCACGTGTGATGACAGTCAAGCGTTAAACTGTCAGCAATAAAAAAAATGTTATACAGTTCATGTTTTTTGAATTCAAGTAAGATTGTGAATCGAGCTGTTTTCTTTTATTATTTGACGTATGATAACTTATTTTAAATTATTTTAATCCTTGATGATACTGCTTATGCATAATTTCTATTTACTGGAAAGTATTATACGAAATTTTATTAAATTTAATTCAACCGCAATCGGACGAGATCCGTTTGTTTTTCGATTTCATGATAATAGTGCAGCCAAAATCATTATATAGTTCATTTACTTTTATAAAGAACTTTTGGAAACCTTCAGGGAAAATACACAAAGTTATATTTCGTTCGGGTGTTATAACATTATATTCAAGTATTAACCCTCTCTCTGAATATAACATAAAGGCTTAATAGGGTTTATATACGCCCCAGCCTTTCCAATGTCTATACTTTTGAGTACGAAAGAGCAGAGCGTAACGACTATTAACCACATAAAACAGTCCGCGGTGACACCATGATCCCGATAGTAACTCCACTGGTCATGAAGACCGGAGCCTTTCAATAAATAAGCATTAAAACCAATCTCGGGCGACGTCCGACCGATAACGACGCACCTCTAAATTGCGAAAAACGATTCCGAGAAAATACCTAGACAATTTCTGCCAAATGAGCTGCACTTTCATTTTGTTACAAATGTCGAGCATTTAATACAATACTCTCATTAGTATTCTTCAAATTTGAAGGTTGTGTCCCTATTTAGGTGCCTGTGCCACTTTTTTCATCAACGGCTTTCACCTCGTTCAGTACTGTAACAAATGGAAGACATGAGATCACTTAAACCTACTAGCTCACTTTTGAAATCCATTTCCATACCTTTCCCGACTTAATTTCATTCAGGTGACAAAACAGCACGGAATTAATTTACAAATTGTTCTATCAAATTATTAGCCTTGGCATCTGTAGATCACCCATCGATCGTGTTATATTGTAACGATTTGTGGTTCATTTGATTTCAAGAGTACGAAAAGTAAACCAATTATCCTGACGAGCGTCTATGTGTTCGGCTGGGTGGTCTTCTCCCTGTACTTTATCAGGAACTAGTTAAGTTACTTTTTAATTTCGTTTAAATTTATTGTTACTTTCATCGTAGCGCATGCTCTTACTTTTATTATAAAAAACGCAAATTGAAAGTTTTAAATTGTTTCAATTTTACTGCAGTAGTTGATCCGATTAAGACGTGACAACAAATCTTGCGTTCTTTTATTTCTTTCCTTTATATGAAGCTTATAGCGTCAGATGCGGCTTCCTACAATGATTCTAAATAGCCACTGGCAAAGATCCTTAATTCGATAATAATAGAATACCTTGAGACTTTAGCCACGATTTTAGATGGACATATATGATACCCTTTAATAGAACTTGTATTAAATCTAATTACAGCTTTTATTTGAGCTGACTCGATCAAAAAATAGTATGCCAACAGGAAATAGCAAAACGCAACACGAATTGGTGCGAAAGCTGGGTGATAAAATATCACAATTCCTTTTAAACGCCTTCTTAGTTTCAATTCCACTAGTTATGGAATCAAGGTTTTATTATGTAATTCAATTAGCTGTTTTTGACGCTGTACTCCGCGTGACTCATAGTCCACTGAAAATATAAAGAAATCAATTTTTTTATCGGGGTGAATCTAAACCATTCTAGAATCCATTTTAACCTACTTTAAAAAATCCCATTAATATTGGTATTGAAGAGTTATATATTTTACTGGTTGTTCCCGGCGGTATCACTCGTCAGTACATGATCCCGCGGAGATACGAGTAAATTCGTTTTTATGGGATAGATTTGTCAATCTAAACGATTCTCGAATCTACCTGAAGACACACAAAAATTTCAACAAAATCGACAGAGTTTAGTGACATACACATGCACATAAGAATAATATGAAGATATTCGCAATTCGATGTAGTTTATATTGAACTGTCACTAAAGCTACTAAACTGTTCTAAACCTGTGACTAATAATAACTTACAGAAGAATAATGTAACCCTAGAAATTATATTAAAACAAGGAAATGCTAATGAAAATGCTCTATGCGCAAAACATAGCGAGATTTCAAAAAATATTATTATATTGAATAAATCGTAATAAATATGACATAACTCCAACTGCTGGCGACACACTCCTTGCATACATTTGCGCGGAATTACGACTGCGGTCTATCTCGAAATGGCTACAAGAAATTTAAGAGGTTAATTACCCCTTCTTGTTTATGCTGTTTGTTCGTGTTTCCCCTTTTGGTACGCCTGTTGGTATTTAATGCCTTTATTACATAATGAATGACTGGATATTATAAACTTGAAAGTGAAGTCTCCAAAATGTCTTTAAGCATAAATCTGTTTGATATCCTCACTTACGAATGTAGGTACAGAGGCTTCAATCATTTATTATACTATGACTGCGTATTTAAACTTTCTGAAAAAATGACCTCGATATTTCCTCGTGTTTATCAACTGGTACGAGTTCTCAACTTTATTTCTTATAATTCACTACACTAACATAATAAAGAGGAAAGATTTGTAGTTATGTATGTAACGAATAAATTCAAAAAGTACTGGATCGATTTTAATTATTCTTTTTTCATTAGAAAGCTACATTATCACTGAGTAACATAGGCTATATTTTGTACTAGATTACTATAGAAATCTTTAGAAATTCCTATTAAAATCAATCGAAGGTGTAAAAAATTAGCCACAAAATGTCTTTCATCGCATAAGCTGTGAAGAGTATTATTGATAGGACAAAAAAATGTTCGACAATATTATACAATATATCAATATCTACAAGAAACTTCGCGAGATCATATGTCTAACTATTGTAGTTACGTCAATATAACTACTTTTTCACATTTAACAAATTGATAGAAATGCCGATCAAAATCAGACCGTGTTATCCATACCATTTATAAATTTTCATCCAAATAAATAATTTAATATTCAAGACTGTCTCAATACCTGATGATTACTTTTTGAATGATTGAAATCGGATATTCCATTCAAAAGATATCATGAAATTAAAATAAAAATACATGCCGGTGGCAGCCGCCACGCAGCGCATCGAGTAACTAACTCGACGAGAGAGGGGCAGTGAGAGAGAAGGGGGTGCACCATTATAAACTAGGTAGCCGTCGGCTCCTTACGCAGTGGACGCAAGCGACATGGAATATTTAGAGTTTTTTTTAACACATTTTTATGCTTCACCTAAAAAGTTCTTTTCAGAGCTACTTAGTTTTAGTATTAGGAATCACACTTTTTCATAATATTTGTCAATTCATGGGCGTTTTAATTATCATGCTTATAACTTAAATACCGTGCGAAACCGGGACGGGCCGCTAGTAATTCATAAAGAAACAGCCGCCCTTTACGTATTTCCTCAATAATTTAGTTAGGTAGATTACATTACCAAGACAGTTAGATATACGATTTACTTGAAGACCTGTACCCGTTATACCTTTAAATAGTAATTTTCCCCGCGGTGTCCCCGCGTAGTTCATGATCACGTGGAGATATGGCTAAATTTGTTATTTATCGGATCGAATTGTCAATCTAAACTATTCTAGAATCGACCTAAAGACACACAAACTATTTCAATAAAATCGGTCCAGTCGTTAAGTGACATAGACACAAAATACGAACATGTTTTTTACGTATTATTATTAGACTTAAAAACCATACAACTAATGTGTCGCAAAGAAGTATCAATAGACAAGCAATAAAACTTAGAGCTTAGAGGTACTTTAAGGCACTCATCATTAGTTCTCTATAATAATTTACCCGATATACTTGAAATTTAGCAATGTAGACTCTCACTAGGAACGGATTTACATTTTTTTCGCGCTAGTTTGACGCAGGGGATAGTTTTGTTTGTTGGATAAGATTATTTCTATTTATCCTGCGGGAACTAAGTCTTCCATCAGACTTACTAACGATTTAAATATTGTTTCCTTCTCAGAATCGGCTAGACCGAGTTTTTGGTAAATACTAATAGGTAATATGGCGTTGCAGTAACATATGACAACGGGAAATTCTATACGTTTAAATTACATCAGACTGAAATACTGGGAAGTGAATTCGAGTATGGTATACTAGTGCATAATATGGACTTCATTTTACTCCAAAGGTAAAGTTATAACAGATTGAAACTATCAAGTATGTTCTAATTTAGCTAGTTTTTATGGATTATATTTTATCCTAAACATTTCTTAGTCTATATGTCTAATATAGCGAGGAGTAGTTGTGTTTAAATAGTGTAAACTATCGAATTTGTAAGCAATCTTATATAACTTAATTAAAAAAAACCCTTATATTAAAATACTAAAGTTTGTACGACCGTGGGAACTTTTAAGCATTTAATCTATATCAGATTGAGATACTTTTAGACTGAGGTGTAGACGTGTAATAACTAGTGTATAATATCATAATTATAAGGTTTGTTATATATACTAATACGACAAAGGTAATTTATTTTCATCGATTTTGTTCAGAAATGAACTAAAATAACACTTGATATAGCGAAGCCGCAAAAATATCTTCTGAGAAATTCGGAAATTGAAGTCTGTGAATTGCCGCAAGAAACCTAATGAAGCTATAGTAGGCCTCGAGCTATAAGGCGTCTTGTTACACTGTATTAAATTTTGCCTTATTATTTCGACATTAACAATCTTGTTAGATAAATCAAAGCTCGTTTCGTATTTTTAAGGTTGCTTAATTAAAATATTAGAGTGGTGTTGTTTTTTATCTGTTGTTTTATTTAACATGAAATATACATATAAATGTTACGTATAATATCAGTTTATGGTATACTAAAGGCGCGATGAGTGATTAATAGACTAGTTGTTTGACGACCATTTATTATGAAGTACAGAGACACACTGATCATTATGCTATAGTTGACGAACAAAGACTAATTGAACAGATATATTAAATTACAATGTCTATGTACATACGACACATTACTTCCCCCTTTTTTTAGAGAAAATATTTCATAAAATATAAAATTACCTAATAACACTCATTTTTTTTTTATCAAATATCGAGATACATTTTAAACGAAAAAAGAAGGTATATTTAAAGTACTATTAGAAACTTGTGAGACACATATATATAGTACCATGGCTATATACGAGTATACTACCAAATCGGTTGGGCAGCGTTCGGGAAACTACGCCAGATATTTTCGTCCGATATCTCTCATTGCTTGAAGACCAAAGTCTTCGAACAGTGCGTGTTGCCAGTGATGACCTACGGGTTCTGAGACGTGGTCGCTGATTATGGGCCTCTAGCGTAAGCTAAGAGTCACTCAGCGTGCGATAGAGAGGGCTATGGTCGGAGTTTCTCTATGTGATCGAATCAGAAATGAATAGATCCGTAGTAGAACCAAAGTCAAAGACATAGTCATACGAATTGCGAAACTGAAGTGGCAATGGGCGGAGCACATAGTCCGAAAGACGTTGGGGGCCGAAGGTGCTGGAGTGGCGACCCCGGACCGGACGGCGCAGTGTAGGGAGACCCCCCACAAGGTGGACCGATGATATAAAGAGGGTCGCCGGTATCCGCTGGAGCCAGGCGGCGCAAGATCGGGCCTTGTGGACGTCATTACGTGACACCGATGTCCAGCTGTGGACGTCCATTGGTTGAATCGACGACGACGACTATGAGTGTCGGAGGTCGGAGTTTAATCGGAACTTATCGATCAGAGTTTATCAATTAAAACCTTTCTTGAATCTCCCAACACACGTAAAATATTTCATCAACATCAGTCCAGGCGTCTCATAGTAATTAATTTACACATACAGATGATACCTACATATACATACACATAAAGAAATAAAACTATGATACGGATGCTATGCACAATTATGAAGTGTAACTGACTCTTCATGTTTTTCATTGTCTTATTATAGTTGATTACCTGCATATGCAACTACAGATTATAGATATACCGTGAAAATAAACATTAGTGTTCCCGAACGTGTTTGCAAATATCATTGGACCGTGATTGATTTGATATTCAAACATAAATCAATTAGCTCGTGTATGTTGTTGAACGCGATATTTAAACCATTAATATAAGTAATGTAATGTTGTGGTTGCGATAATTATTTGTAGATGAACGCTATGGCAGCGCATAAAATACAAACATACAATTATACATTTTTATATTTGATACCAGCTAATGACCTGAGCTTTTCAATGCCGCATATTTCTGTTATTTTATGCTATAATAATACAGCTTAAGTAACAGCCCAATAACGTTCCACTGCTGGGCACAGGCCTCCACACTCGTATAAGAGAGGGTTTTAGGGCACCACGCTGCTCCACTGTGGATTGGCAGGCATTGCACTCTCTATTCCTCCACTCTCATTGTCCGATGTGACGGAAACCAGACATGACCGGAGAAAGCTGAGGTGCTTTCCGAGTCACGGGGGTGGAGCATACCGCCAACTTTCCAACTTCGGGCATATATTGAGAAACTTTTAACAGAAACCTCAATATCGATTTTTGAATTGACCCTCTCCGGCTCAAACCCACGACCTCATGCCTGTATTCGAACATGCTAACCACTATACCAATGAGGCAGTCAAGTAAAGTTTATTCCCTACATTATTCCAGCGTAGCTCTTGAACCCGTGGGAATATAGAGAAAAATATAAGTCAATGTTGTGAATGAAGTCACCACTCTAAATTTCAAGTCAATTGCAAAATAAGTTTCAAAATCTTGTGAAGAGTGAACACTTAATCATTGTTATTTTAATGGGATGAAACAATGAAACCTATGTGTTAATATCACTATATTTCAAACTTTTACAGGATTACCTAATTTGACCTGAGCCATAGAATCGGTATTGGTATTTTGCACTACTTTAACCATATGAGGTTGCCCATTGGCGTTATGGTTAAGGAAATTCACTACATTTTTCTGGAACATGTTCGTTCGTTCCTCTTCGAAATAGAAAATCCATTCGCATATTTCACTATGAATCGAATGAAGGAATTTAATTAAAACACTCGTAAAATTATATACTAGCGTAGATAAAGCGATGACATTATACAAGATAAAATTGACGGTCAGAAATATCAAATTGAATAAGTGCATATAACAAACTATCCATTTTCACAATATTTGGTCATGTTTGACACAATTACACATAACTTATTCATATTATAAAGCCAAAGACCAGATGAAGAAACGAGTGAGAACGGTTATTACGTATTCGAATTAATAAGAATTTTTCAGATTTTACATTCAAAGATTATCGCTTTTAAACAAACGTGTTGCTACTTCATAATTGAATATATTGAATTCAGTTAAAATTGAAACTTTCGAACTAACAGTGGTGTAGCGAATTAGCGCATAATTGGTCTGTCGTCTGCCGAGTTTTAAAGTTCAAAATTGAAACATCATTTTACGTCTGCAATAGATATATAGCCAGCTTTATAGATAGAAACTTAATTCAATCGGTGAAGATAAGGAGCGTGTAATATTTTCTAACTTTTCTATAGTTGAGGAATATTTCATTAACAGAAATTGGATTGGATAGGAATTTTCAATGTCAGTAATCTAAAAAGATTATCTCACTATGGAGTTTCTTGCCCATAACTACCTAGCAAACTTGTGGGAGATTAATTAAGCAAGGATTGAGTTGAGGACTTAAAAGAGCTTGATAAGCTCACTTAAATAAAGTATATTCTGATTTTAACGTTGATATATTACTCAATATTTTGTGTTTTAATTATAATATCAATAAATTTGTATATAGTATTACTATACAGTAGTAGTAGTATAGTAACTATACGGCCTGCCAATCCGCAGTGGAGTAGCGTGGCAGGTCTATGTTCTAAAAACCCTCGCTCCTCGGAGTGGGCAGGCCTGTGCCCAGCAGTGGGACATTAAAGGGCTGCTACTTACTTACTATTACTATACAATCATTTTTAACTTATCAGGTCATATTTAATATTTAATATAAAAATTCTTCAGACGCTATGAAAATATAATATTCCACTCCAAAGTTTTTATTGGACGACAGCCTACCAAAGCTTTTAGTATGTGCAAAGATCTCCATATTCTTCGCCAAACTTTTTATTCCGTATTTTCCTTATACCTCGGAGTAATAATAAATTGAAAACTATGACTCGAGTCAGGGGAAAATTTTAATGCGCTCCCGTTTTTGACATAGATATTTTTACTTGAAATTTATTGCTTTCCCGCTGGATGTTAATGGATGCACTTACCTTTTTTCTCTTATATAGATTTTTTTTACTTGGGCTGTGTATTAAAGTTAGTTAACTATGTTTTTAGGACTATTATTTTATGTGTCAAGATTTACCTGTACAATAAAATCCTTTTTTATTTTTCTCTAAAGCTACTTTATTTTCGTTTTTTAAAGAAATATTTGCAGATTCTGCATCTGGATCTGTGTGTTAATGTCATTTTAATAATTTAAAACATGAAAACACTAGAAACTGTACCAATAGCGTGAGTAACAAAAATCTGGCAAATAGCATTCTAATTTCTGTTTGATAATTAAGTCAAAATTGTCTCGAGCCTAATTTAGATTTATAAATCTATATGTCATACAAATATAAATATATACTCTAAGTTCTTTTTATATATATTATCCTATAGTATAACTTAATTTTTGTTCAGATAAATGAAATGAGCTGACTTAACAATGAATATGATAATTTATGACGAAAATACAAAATAGTTTAAATATAAATAACAGTAACACTTGAATATCAAGCCCTAAACTATTCCACAGCTGTAGCCCCCATAAATCCCAATAACTGCATATTGAAGTCACGTGCGGTATATAATAGAGAGTTGAAACACGCCCCCACCTGCCTGGCTTTAATCTGAATATAAATTATCCATAATTAAAGAGGACTCGGACAAGGGGAGAATAAATGCGACCACTTGAAACAAAAGCCTCTAATTTTGGTGCATTTAAAGAGCGTAACGACGATTTCTTTCATTTGGAATATTCGTTTTGGCTAACGCTTTCTTAAAAAAGTATCTTTATTGCAACTTTCATAAGATATATTTCAATAAAAAAGAGAAGGGGATTTACATCAGTATAAGTTAATTAGGTTTTTTAGTAATCAGTTGTAAAACATATTTCAACAATTAATTCAAAAGCTCTTCTTTCTATAAACCTTTATTTATCATTAAGAGATTTAGGTGTCAATATTAGAAACAAAATTTACTTAATGATGTTTGTGTTTTCAAGGACTTTCATTTATTTACTAATTTAATCAACAATTGGACCTAGTAAAAACAGCATTGTTTTATTATGAAGATATAACATGTTTTTGGAGTGACATAACCAGTTTTAATTTGACATAAGTTTTTATACAACTATTTAGAAAAAAATGTCATTTTTGAAAAGCGATATTGTACCGTATTATGTCATTACTGACAATATTTTTTTTATTTTATTTATTTAACCAACCAAAGTAATATACAATTATCACATTATTACACAATACTTCTTTACGCCTATGAGATATTTATGCGTAATCTATATATAATTTTTCTTTGTATTAAATTGAGCTTGTAATTAATGTAATTAATTAGGTATGTAACGGGAATGAGTAATGCGTTTATTTCATTGTAAAAATTAAGCTCGTCATTCATGCAGTCAAAAAACTATTCCAATTTTCTGACAAGAAAATATTTAAAACGCTTTCTGCTTCTTAATTAAACTGCCCATATTTGAGGTAAACCTTTGTTACACGAGCTCAAACGGCACCATATTTTTTCGAGGGGCTTTTACGGGTAATAGTACTAAATTTGGCGTTATGAGCTCAAACCGACTTTGAGGCACAGTAACTGTACGAGTAAGAACTGAAACTTTCTCATAAGACTATATGAACATGTTATTGGTTTTATCATTCAATGTGCGTAATAACCGAGATAGTTAATATTTTACTAGCGATAGTTAATTTTTTTGATGAAATTTCGATTAAACCTCCTTTTTTTTCACTTCAAAAAACTTCATGTTTTAAACTTCAACTCTTTAATGTTGTTTTATGAATGTCATTAAAAAGAGTTATTACGTTTAAATAGCACATCATAGTGCTCTAATAAGAAAGAGAAAAGTCTTTATTAAATCCACTATGTATTACGTTGTAATGTGAAATTTTAGCGTTACGAAATTTGGAAATACATTTACTTCGTGGCTCCGGTTTGAGCTGCTAATAATTTCTATATATAACATTACAATATGTATAGGCAAAACTGTAAATTCACAGGCATATATTTTGGAAATATATAAAACTACTATTTCATTTAAGCACGTATAAATTATAACAAAATTGGGAAAATATCCTAAAGACCAATTTTATTATATATTGTATCCAAAATTGGAATCCATATTGTATATTTATTAACATCAATATATTAAAATAATGTAACCGATTTACAATTTTGTAGCCCAAATAACAGCGTCAATTTCACCATAGTTTCAACAACACGAAAAGTAAACACAAATGTTTAACATCTTCGGAAAAAGCGCGACTACAAATATTTTATCACTTCGCGGGGTGAACATGCTACAAATTTATTTCCATATAAAAGAACAAGCTAAACAGTACTCAAGTGAGACGAGAATTTTTAGATATACACTCACAAGAAATCGACAGTTTTAAAGAGCACGTCGCCTATATGAATAATAATTAATTACAGTTAAACATGAATAATAGATATATATTTACAAACAAAACTTAAGGATCTGACAATCATAACTTTATAAACATTGGAGAGCATAAAGCGATATTCTGCTGAAATAAAATATTTGAATCAAAACGAAAGGAAAGCCACAATAACTGCACAATATTTTCCGATTTCGTTTAGAAAGTTCAGTGCAAACGATTTCCATATAAAAGATCGAGTCAACAGCTACAGTGTATAACATATTGGAAGCTCTTTTATATCGAAAAATCTACAATGCCGACAAACTTAGGGAAGCCTTTGCGAGTAAATTTTAAAAGTTGTATCGCAATACATTTTTTGCCTGCTCTGTAACTCCATTGTATACCTTGAAGTCTAATTTAATGTTGTGGCAAGTTATATCATATTTATGTAATGAATACTCAAGTTTTATTTTTTCAAATAAATACATTTGTTAATAGATCAAACGTACAGTAAATGTATGTAATATATATATATATATATATGATATATGAATATGATTCCTGGTTACATAAAAAGCTCAAAAATGTACCATTTTTCACAAATAGCCTTTATTCGCAAAATGTGTTCTGAATGTGATCTCATTTTAATTAAAACAAATGAAACTTTAAGGAACAAAAGAAGTGTAGTTAGTAGATTTTTAAATAAAACACATTTTTTAAGTTATGGACCTTTTTTGTGTTCCGCTTAATATGTGTGTATATTTTATTTTCAGGCATATTTCTGTATGAATATATGTAGTGTTTTTATTATCCTCACCAGCTACCTTTAAACTCTTAACTAAGACTCCTTCATTAAGATGGTCTGGAAGAAATCGCTTTAAAGCGATAAGAGCGCCTTTTGTCCGTCACTAATTTACATAGTTTAAATCTCCTTCCTAATGTATAATTACTTTGTGTGGTGTACAGTAAAGTATAAAAATAAAATTAAGCTTGCATATATGGTTGTTCGATAAGTGTTTTTATTCCATTAACGAATATCTAAAAAATTAAATAACTTTGAAACAATAAAATTATGTTATTGTATGTAATTAATTTATCATGATATTTTATACAAAACTTGCACGCTACTGTATGGCCATACATCATTACTACAATATTATTATATGTAAAACAAATTTTGCATATATATGATTTTTTATATAAATATTTTGTTTATCACTCACATTCGAAATGTTACAGAATGCACTATTTTATGTTTTATTTATTGAATGTGGCTGAACTTAAATATTGTTTTTTTATTATTATTTTATCTATTTTTGATAAAGCTATAACTGAATATTGTAAATTTTATATAGGAAAACAAAAAGAAAACTATTTAATTTCAAAACTGTTGCTATGCTTAACTTAAGAAAGGTGCACGTGATTTCTATATAAAGATGAAGTTAACACTATTAGTGTTCGTCACATGCTGCAAATTCTATTGAAAAGAGCAAACCGTATGCACAAAAAGTTATCGGTCCTGTTCCAAACATACTATCCAAGACCTATCGCTTCACAAATTTTGCGACGAAGTTCTTTACATACAAAATATACAGAAATTGTTAACTTCTCTTGATCTGGAAGGTAAACTTTAATATATAAATATTAGTAAAAGCTGCATTTCAATATTTGTAGAAGTCTTATTAGACCACTTAACAAAGATCATTGAAGATAAATTGACGAATGATTTATATTTATAATATTCATCTTAGTTGATGTCATTTCTAAACAAATAGATATCTTTATTCAATTCTTACTATGAGTTCGCACCTCCTTATATATATATTTTTAATATAATACAATACAATTTTTCAAATATGAATATCTTATCGAATCTAATTTTGCAAAAAATTTACAACGACGTGTATTAAAAGCTTGGGTTAAGTATTTAAGGGTTTCATTTCATTAATTGACTTTAATTTTTTTTACATAGATAGAATCACTTCATTGCAAAACAACACACACAAGAAATACCAAACTAAGAATAAAAAAGCTATGAAAGTGCAAATGCAGTCTTATTGCTGCAAGCAATCTCTTCCAGACAACCCTTGGAAAAGTGGATGCTTATTTAATAAATTAATGGGCCTAACAGTGCCAGAAAGAAATATACGCTTAAGTATAAGTTTAACCATATAAAAATGCTAATAATGCAACAAAATAAGATGTTCTACTAATAACTAAGCAATAATAGAACAAAATAATATATTTCTTATTTCTAAGATTTTTTATCCAGGTTAATTAGACACTGGACGTTACACTAACTCACGGAGGATTTATTTGATAACATTTCATTATGGAGACGCGAAAAAATACAACATTACAGGATAACAAATAAATTTTAAACAAATGTAGTTCACCGGTTCAATATGGGAAACAAATGTGCAACTGTCAACGAAAATATTTAACACGAAATCCGGTTGACACTAAATCTGTCGATAACTTGTGAATTTTTAAAGCGCCATGCATTGCTTTAAAGCATACTAGGCTAACGAAAGGTCTCGTATACGCACATACATTTGTATGTCGTAGCAAAAGTACGTCACGTACAATAAACCCAATTTACGTGGATATAAAATATGACCGCCACAAAATTGCTTTCCGATTGCATGCAGCATCATCTTTTAAATTGAATATAAAATGTACATTGAAAATAACTGAATAAATGTTCGTTCGCATTTGAAGTTAAACTGACAATTTCAACATAATGATGGCTTTATTAAAATCAATAAATTGTAAGTAAGATTAATTATTAACTGTTTGTTTCTTAGTGTTACAACATATGTATTTAATAAAACCGTTTACGATTACATTTATATATTAACTATTATTTTTGACAGTATTTTCAATTATTAATTTTATTAATTTATTGTTAACCGTTTTCAAGGGATTTAAAAGTAGACTTTCAAAAATATGGACACATTATAAAAGGAAATAATTAGAATGAAATTGATGCTTTATATCTATTGATCATTTTCAGACAGTGGATTCTAAAGGAGTTTCCTAGAAAATAATTAGATTAATTGTGTATGAGATTTCATCTATCTGATAATGAACAAAGTTTGATTAAGTTTCACTAATGTATAACTTATAATGTGTTGGATCAGGCAAAAATGGAGCGATTTAACGAGGGTGTTTTGTGACTCAAATGCCTATCAAAATTAAGGGTAATGTCGTAAAATCACGTAAAATGTTTAATAGTGTCTTTCTTTTGTCACTAGTTAAAGAAATTGTTTCGTATTTACCTGTACTTCTGGGTCCAGATATTTTTAGCAAACGGGAAATGAGAGTTCGCTAGTATAACTAAAATAAAATTCTATGAATGCTCAGTCAACGTGTACTTGTATATCTAAAAGCTACATAGCTTACGTTCATGCATTAAACCGCTCTCTACACACTATATTATTATTCTCATCAGAATTACAGGGAATATAAACACGTAGTGCAAACATTAATAACAGCGTTAACATCAAAACTAATTTAATATGACGATAGCTGACGACAACAATAGTATTTGCTGTTCAACGTTTGCACAGTCACTCCCTTTGCCCTACAATAAAGAGGTCGCGACACGCAAACCATTGTACAAGCAATATTGACTTTTAGTGACATGTATTTAGTGGTTGTATTTGCTTGTCATTACCACGTGTATTCCATGTCTCACATCCGCACATCTATGGCCCGGTACTAATTAATGCACAAAGAGATTTTGCATTAGGCAATGATGTATTAAATTGATATAGCGTAATAAGGGAATGCATTGGATTTAATCAGAGTCCGTGTTAAATCAAAGTATTGTATATCTCACGATCAATGCCATTGATTTATAATTATTTTAGGATCACATTCGCTTAGGTGTCGTCTATGAGTTATCTCAAACTTTAAGCAGAGGAGGGGGGGGGCACATGTGAATTGTTTGATAAGGAAGGTAGGTAGATAGATGTATACTTAGATAATAATAGCTAGGAACGCGACAGTTTCAATAGTCGACCGCTCTGGCGGACCGTCACTCGAGGATTGCCGAGAGACGCGCGCCGGATTGTCAGTATTGACTCTGCCCCACGCCGATAGACAGATGGCGCCAGCGTTCCACAGAGTACTGCACTCCGACATATACATAAATTACTTATTCATATGAATTTAAAAATACCTCGTGACACCAGCAAGGGGGTTATAAGTACCACCTGTAACAAGGAAGGGATTAAAAAAGTATAAAATTTCTGTAATATATTTTATTATTGTCTAAGACCTAGGTCGTATACTGTTCCTTTCATCGCGACCTTCCATTAAAAGCCTATTAGCCAACACCTGGCACCGAAACGGCTCGACCGATTTGCGTGAATCTACATGCATATCGGCTAGAGTTGTCAATCGGAAAATATCTAATTTTCGTCCCCTTAAATGTTTAGGGTGATCTACCCCTAATTTATATGTATATGATACAGCATACTAAAATACATACAACTATAAATTTTCACCCCTCTACTATCAACCCCTATTTTTAATAGTTATTATATGGCAAAACAACGTTAGTTGGGTCCCCTAGTATATATACGCTACGGGGACTTTTAACAGAGCAATTATTAGGCAAGATTCTTGTTAAACCGCCTTTGTATTCTGAATCATATCATGAAAGACCATGAATAGTATATACAGTAAGTTCTTAAAGAAATTAGTAGATAAATATAGGATTGTATTCAAGATAATTAATACACAGTGGTGGCGTGATAAAATGCGAAAATAAAACTTCATATTACTTCTGCCTTATTTTCTATGACGGAAAAAAATGGAATAAAGGTCACATCACTTTCAGTTACTCCAAATCTAAAAAAAAGAACCTTCCAAGATTTTATTGAATTTCCCCCGTGAAACGGAAGCTTGAAGTCAACCAATCCAATCCAATTTTCGTTAATGGTTTAAAGGAACAAGGCGCCAACTGTGTTACCCCTTTACAAGGTTCACCGCGACAATATATGAAATGAGAACAATGCCACTGAGAAGAAAAATCAGTTGAAACGTTTATTATTTCATAAATAAAATTTTCCATTGGCCAGTAGGGAAATACGAAGAGTGAAAGGTCTCGGACTCGTAAATAGGCTTAAAGTCCTGGCGGTTACCTATTTTCTTTAGTTTTATGCAAGGACTTCATGCTTTATATAATGAATATATAGTGTGTATAAGTTAAAACCTGTTAACAATTTGTAACAAATTTATCAAATAAACCACTCCCTCTGTGTCTTTTATCTATGTGATACTTATACGTGGAAGCAGCAAGTTATAGTTTTATAGAAATATTATTTATTAGCAATGCCCCGCGGTTTCACCTATGTAAATACCAATCTCGTGGTAATGGAAAGTACAGTAAGTTTGACTTATTTTCTTAGATTGATATTTTTAAATTATTTTGAATGGAATGTCCTAATTCAATAATTAAAGAAGTATGTTACAGGTATTGAAACGGCATTTAATAGAATAAGGATTGATACAGAGGTGTGAATTAGAGGTAGTTTGGTTATTGTCGGCACTATTATTAACTTTTAAAATGAAAAAAATAGTTACAATGGCATAACTACAATAGTATAGTATTGCGGACTTTTTTAGATCCTAATACGTTCTATAATACTGTAAAACGTTTTTTGTTCTATCATCAATAGTTTCCGCAGCGCACGCGATGTCTGATTTTTTGTTTCACACCTTGGGTTACATTAATCCATTTTTCTTAGGGTCCAGTACTTTTTGTGTGTAAACGTTACAAACACACATATATACATACAAAGACACAAGTGTTTACTCTTTATAATATTAGTTTAGATAATGATCAGGAAATGGTTTCATATAAAAATATTTTATATTAATTTCATATAAAAAAAACAAAACCTTGTTTTTTTTAAGACTGAAATATGCAAAGCCTTAAAAAGTAGGAAATCTCTGATAATAAATTGAAGCACACTTTGGAAGCGAACAAGTTTATCTTATTAAGGCCCCTGTGAAACGGCGCAATGTTTACTTAGTAATAAATCCGCCTAACTGAAACTAATCTCACCACGTTGCCGCTTATATTCGATACAAAAACCAATGAAGTTTAATACCAAAAAATTACGTTAAAATAGGGACAAATATTTGTAACTAGCTTTTCTTTGTTTGCAACTTGATATATAAAAGATCCGGGTGTTAAATAAAAAATTTAGATACATAGGTCTTATAGAAGCTAGAAAACTACAATACTTTGCGGTAATCCTATTCTTTACAATTCGTCGAGGACACTTTTCTATTAACCTCTCTTATTATGTGGATAGCTAAACTTTCCTTCCTTTGTTCTAAAATCTTACGTTCTAAGATCTATTCGCAACAGTTTTGTATAAGAAGACGTAATACTGTTATAAATAGAAATTTCCCTAAGAGATAGATATCTCATGTTTTTTTTTGGTGTATAATTTTAAAGAACAATTGTAACACATATATTCAAAAAGTAAAGGAAAAGTACAATATTCATTTATTTTCATTCATTTACATACAATATTATATATACATATTTATTCATTCTATTTAAGTAGGCTTACTACTTTAGGATCATCAATTTACGATTGACTATATTCAAGAAATATTTCGAATCTAAAGTGACGAGTTACCTATTAGTACCCTAGTTTAATAAACAACCTAAATGTCTACGTAATTTAAATTATGAATCATTAAGACGCCATATATATAAAGCAACAACACCAAAGAAACGTATAATGACTATACCACTTACCACCACCCTCTAAACATTTGAAATGTCAAGAATTTCACACAATTTCTTCGGGGATTCATCGCAATTGGCAACAATAAGAATTGCCTTTACTTTAAAAATTGACTGGATAAAATATAAAAGTGCTCTCCACTCAATTTGGAATACATTTTTCAAGACCAAATCTGTACAAAGCGCCAATTTTACACTGTCATGCAGTTTGCAGGCTTTCGCGATGCGAAATAAAACTATTCTGATATTTTTTGCAATTTTCTGGACACCTGACGTTTGGTTTTCTATATTGTTATTCTATTATAAATGGATAAGTGTATTATCGATTATCCCTAAATAAGACTAGTGGGTCAAGGAAAGAAATTTGCTTGGTTTGTTTCATGAGATTCAAACATGAATAGTAAAAAATAATAAAATGTTACGTATGTAACTAAATAATAAATCAACTGTGGAACCGTGTCATATATATTTACACCAATCAACAAAAAACCCAGAAAGTTAATTCACTGACTTAAAATATTCATAACTAAAAGTAAAAAAAAAATTACTTTATTGGGGAGCTACTTGACAAACAAAATGTTTAATACTACATCATGACATTTTGTGGTGCCATTATAAAAAGAAAATGTAAAATATTCTAATTACTTAATAATTGTTTTCTTAACAGGATTTTGTATTGTGGAATTATTCATCCAAAGTGGAGATTCATAGCAGAAATACAATTCGTTTATAAAATTGTTAAACGTAGCATAAACATTGCACACACTAACACTGTATGCGTAGACATGATTTTTTTATATAAAAATATAACCCTCTAGTAATAAAAACAAAGACATTTCAATAACTGCGCTTTCTTAGAATGTGAAGAATTGCACATAGCGAAGGAATTCCTGTAAGATGCCAGTGGAAAAGGAATTAAGACATTTTAGATTAGATCCTTTGTTCACAAAGTAAAGACTGCTGCAATTTCATTTTGTAACAACGTGTTAACGGCAGCTAGTTAGCACTACCTTCGAAACACAATGCAAAAAGACAATTCAATCAAATCTTTTATATATATAATTGAATGTGATTTTTTTTAATACCACGCCCAAATTCACAAACATATAGGTTTAAAATAATAAAACTCGGGTTATAAATTAGAAGCGCTTATATCAAAAGTTAAAATTCTTGGCAATAGAGTCACGTAATCAAATCCTAGACAATGACTTTTAAGTTCTCGTTACAAAACTTATTTAATTGATATTTATTCGTTATCGAATGAATAATGTATCTGAGTGTCATGCTTTCCTTTATATATGAATTTAAATTAATGAAAACACGAAGAAAAGCACTTGTGGATATGTGCAGTGAATAGGCATTCCAACTCAAAGATGAAGAAGCAATTGCCTCACAGTATTGCTCAGGAAAGCAAATAATACGATTCAATGAATTATACAATAAAAATCTATTCATCAATATCGATATTAGTAATCTTTCGTGACATGTCACATTGTACTTTTTTAAACAGAAGGCTGCTGTGTTATGTTTTCTTATTCTTCTATGTTACTTGATGAACCTTGAGTCACAGAGAGTTTCTCTACCCGCTGTGGTTAACGCCATGGTAGGTAGGGAAGTTTGTTGGGAGGCGATGGTCTCCTTCTGTGAAAATGCGATGTCGGAGAAGAAGGCGGCGGAACGTCTGAAAGAGGTGGATGGAGACGCTTCCGCCATGCGTAGGAGGAGGCCGGGGCTCAGACAGGCGGCCCATGATCGAAGTCTACCCCCTTAATCAAATCAAATCAAAATATCTTTATTCAAGTAGGTATATTACAGCACTTTTGAATCGTCAAATTATATTTTTTTTCCACACTCTGATTCTAATATAAATCTGATGATGGTACTCAAGAACGGCTTAAAATCTAAAGTTACGAGGGTTCCTTCGCGCCCTGATCCGAGAAGACCCCGCAACAAGTTTAATCGGGTATTTTCTTTGTTACCATCATCATTACAATATCATACTAGGTCACTATATATTAATTAAAATTAGAGCACTTCGTTCACTCCCAGGCGTTTCTATCGTCTTAGTACTCTTGCAAATTATAATACGATTTTTTCTATCAACTTTCTTTTAACAAAGACTTTGAATTTATTAATTGACATCTTTAGCACGTCTTGTGGGAGTTTATTATAAAAACGTATGTAGTTACCCTTAAATGAGTTGATAATCTTAAGCAGCCTACTAGAATTTATAACAAGTTTGTTTGGGTTTCGTAAGTTATATGATGTACATTCACTCTTTTTATTAAAAGAGTCAATGTTTTTAGGTACATACAACAAGTTTTCTAATATATATACGCAGTAAACTGTCATTATGTTAACTGCCTTGAATTTGTTTCTTAGCGACTCTCTTGGACCCATATTGTAAATCGCACGAACGGCCCTTTTCTACAGTACAAATATGGCATCTATATCAGCATAGGATTAGCTTCTGGCAACAGGTACAAGGCCTGTTACCCCAAAGCGAGGGAAGACAAGTGACATGTCGAGTGCTCCGGGCATGCCATACGAGCGGACAAATTTTGTCGGGGGGAGCCTTGTAAGGCACATCGTAGTCGAGAGTGGGGACCTATTCCGATACCGTGCTTCCGCCAACGAACGTAGGGAAAATCACCGTCAGGTTTTAGCCGGTAAAAGTCCGGCATAACTTGCAACGCCTCCCCATGGTGTTGCAGGTATCCACGAAGATTTCCTGAAAAAAAAAAGTCACAGAACGTGACTTAGATTCCTGCCAAATAAATACTTATTTGAATTAAACTCTTCCGCTATCCCCAGGGTATAAGTATTAAGTGAAATCAAATATCAATAATCCAATTTAATGGTGTATGTCGAAATATCTAAAGATAAATTGAAATAAATTAACAAATGGTCAGAAACAATTAATTTTAACACGAACAGAGCTTTAATCAAACACTATGCACTTAAAATAGCTTATAATAAACACAGACATATTTGCCTAAGCCAAATGTGCTTAATAGCAGAAATATATACATTTATGATCGGATTTCATTTTGTTTTGTTGCCACAACCAATATCATTTATGCAAAAGTTGATCTAAATATGAAATATTTGTCGCTGTGTAATCGTTTTCATATGACAGACGTTTTGCAATCGTTATGTTTAACGTTTGATTTCGACTATCGCAATAGTGTTTGTATTTGCTTTATCCTGTGTAATTTTGTGGTAATATGTTTTATTTATTAAATTTATACGTATTAATTAGCGGCAAGTTTGCATTTCAATAATTACAAAGTATTTATAATTTCAGGTGTATTAAAAAGCACATACATACATACATAGCATCAAGCCTCATTCCCATAGGGGTAGGCAGAGACAAGGTCCTTCCATTTGCCACGATCCTTGCTTATCTCCTTCGATTCTTTCATTCTCATTAAACCTTTCATACAAGTTCGTCGGTTTAGAGTACTCTTGACTTGGCCCTTATTTAAAATGTCCTGGATTTGATCCAGGAACGTTCGCCTTGGTCTTCCCCTTTCAACTTTCGCATTCACTCTCGACTCATAAATCTTTTTGTCAGTCTCCTTTCATTCTTTCTCTCTACATGCCCAAACCATCTAAGCACTCCATCAAAACAATTTTAGTCACTTCATCTTCTTTTATACCACAACGTTCTCTTATGACATTATTTCTTACTCTGTCACTCAGTTTTAATCCACTCATACTTTTCAACGCTCTCATCTCTACGATCATTTTAATCATTTCTTTAATTTGCTTCAAAACAACATGGTAATGTTCTTTCTAATTTATGTATCGTGTCTTTAACATATGGAAAACCGAAATATTACATATATTAATGCTAAATGAAACAGAAACTTTTGATACAATAGACTAATATATACGATATATAAACAACCAATAGAAGTGATTCCTTATCGCTTATATATACCGAACTGTCGCAAACAACTCCTTAATTCTTAATAGTAATAAAAAATATAAAACGTCTGCATTGTATTAAAGCAGTCTCTTATAAAAATTTACCTGGTGAAAGTCACTTATGCATTTTAAAGGCTTAATGTCCGTAGCTTGTACAACGCCAATACCTCTCTCGGGTATAAAGCCAAGTACTCTCTAATGCCTCAATGCTCGCATTTATCTATAAAAGGAAAAATAAATAAATGCGCAAAAAATATGCCTCTGGGGCTCTACGTCGTGATGGTCGAACTTATTAAAAGCAAAGAGCTTTAGGAGTTTTAATTAGACGTCTGTACTCCAAAAAATTATAACAAGCAGAACACACTAAATTATTACAATCATAGCCCCTAACTGTTGCTCGTATATTTTTTACCTTAAGGTTATATAACCAGTAATGAACGCTATATAAGTCAGTCTTTTGAATATTGTAACACAACAAATAAAAGAATATAAATACAGTTTGATTTGTATAAAAGTGCATGAACGAAATAAATAGAATTCACAAAAGCCGTAATTTGAATTTATGACAATAAAATATTACAATTTTCTAGAATTCCTAAATTTATCTTTATTATTTTATAATCTATAATCAACTGAGACTTTATTCGAAGAAGATTTTATATTGCTTCAATAAAATCAAGACATCCCTATAACGGCCTCACTCATACCATACACAAATTACCTAAACTTATTCTGTCGTAAATTTTAAATATTAACAGAAACTCTTAATGAGTAGAGTTCTTTTTTTCTAAAATTGATGCATATACTAATTAACACGTGCAACATCATCTGCTTATACTTAAATTTGAGACTTTTTAAAAATGCCATCTTTGATGCTTATTTAACTTTGTTGACAGCAGAACTCATACTTAAAATTGCAACTATTTACTTGTAATTTCATTTAAAACCTATCTTATGTCCTAAATCGGAATAAATACATTAAGGTTATCAAAATTAGTTAAGTGGTTTCGGAACCCATTGCTGTTTAAGACTGACAGGGAATTTTATATACGTTATTTACAATATGGGTCCAAGAGAGTCGCTAAGAAACAAATTCAAGGCAGTTAAGATAGTGACAGTTCACTGCGTATACATAAAACTTGTTATACGTACATAAAAACATTGACTCTTTAAATAAAAAGAGTGTATTTATATCATATGACTTACGAAATAAAAACAAACTTGTTATAAATTCTAATAGGCTGCATAAAATTAACAACTCATTTAAGGGTAACTGTATACGTTTCTATAATAAACTTTAGATTTTAACTTTAGATAAGTAAGTGAGTGCCATCATCAGACGTACTCATATATTAGAATTAAGAGTGTGGAAAAGAAAAAATATATATATTATTAAACGATTCAAAAGTGCTGTAATATGTCTACTTGAATAAAGATATATTGTTTGTTTGTTTGTTTGTTTGTATACTTTATTGCACATCAATAAATAACAATTTAACATATTAACTTACTAATAAATAAATGTACAAAAGGCGGTCTTATCGCTAAGCAGCGATTTCTTCCAGACAACCTTTGGGTTTAAAAAGCAGCGAGTATCGAACCTGATGGGCAATGGCATAAACATACATATTAATATTTACATATTAATACACATATAACATGAAAATATAAGAATATATATAGCTTATAAAATAATAAACTTACATATATTTAAAATATATCTAAATTATACATAAAATAATACATAAATCGTCTAAACTTTAGTCTTCAAAAGAAAATGTTCATTTAGCATCTTTTTAAATGCCAGCAATGATTTTGCTTCTTGGATTTTGCGTGGTAGTGCATTCCACAATTTTGCCGCCTGCACAGTAAAGGAATGCTCATAGAATGCGGTTTTATGGATCGGGATTTTTAATGTTAGATTCTCCGATGAGCGTAAAATCTTCGAATGCACGCCAAGGAATTCAAATCTTTCCTTTAGATATCGTGGGGTATTAGGACGAAATAGGACACAGTACAGAAGAGAAAGTATATGCATATTCCGGCGATGTCGTATAGGGAGCCACTTGAGCTTTTGACGGAAAGAAGATATATGGTCATATTTACGCAAGCCAAATATGAACCGGATAGCGAGATTTTGTAGTCGCTCAAGTTTATTTAGTAAGTCCTCGGTCAAATTGTGATAGCTTGCATCTGCATAATCAAGAATAGGTAAAAGAAGAGAATGCGCCAACATGATTTTAGTAGGAATGGGCAAAAATGATTGTAACCTCCGTAATGATCTTATTGAACCAAATATCTTATTGCTTACTTGCTTAATATGTGGCGACCATGACAATGTCTGATCGATATGTAAACCTAAATCTTTGACAGTGTCGCAATAAGGTATTACAATATTATTGTAAGTTACGGGTACGAGTTGCTTTAAGTCAATCTTTGCAATCATTTTGGTGCTTCCAATTATGATGGCCTGCGACTTTAACGGATTGATATGCAAGCCAAAGTATTTACTCCATTTAGAAATGGCAACAAGATCTGCATTAATCTCATCCACCGATTTCGATAGATGTTCTATTGTGGTAGAGCGATAAATTTGAATATCGTCTGCATACATGTGATAGAGAGAAGAAATTTCTTGAGAAATAGAATTAATGAAAATGGCAAAAAGTAGAGGAGATAAGACACCGCCTTGAGGAACTCCGGTGTCAACGGCGCACCAAGATGAGTAAGTCTCATCAATTCGAATGCGCTGCTGGCGACCAGTGAGATAACTCTGAAACCAATCAGTCACCGATGGAGATATGTTAATAGAACGCAGCAAACTCAACATGATATTGTGGTCCACACAATTAAAAGCATTGCTGAAATCGAGCAAGGTCAAGATGGTGAGTTGTTTGTTCTCCATTGCCCATCGAACATCATCGGTTATTTTAACTAAAGCTGTAGCCGTACTGTGGCCAGCACGGAAACCAGATTGGTAAGGACTTAGGATGGACTGTGTGTTAAGGAAATGGATCAATTGCTGAAACACTAGTTTTTCTAAAATTTTGGATAGGAAAGGAAGTATGGATATGGGGCGGTAATCGGATAAGTTTGATGGCTTACCTTTTTTAGGGATAGGTATGATATGCGCAAGTTTCCAGGAATCAGGAAACTTACAAGTGCTGATGGAATAATTTAATATGTGTGTTAGGACAGGACAAATTGTATCTATTATAGGAACGACCATATTACGACTAATACTGTCAGAACCAATGGCATTCGATGATATGGAGATTACGCTCTTCTTAACATCACATTCGGTGAAAAATTTGAAAGTAAACGGAGGAAAATTAGATGTAGGCAATGATGATAACATATTGAGAGTGTGTTCTTTGTCAGCACTGTCAATTGTATCGGAATGAGAGAAATGTTTGTTTAGAAGTTCAATATCAATATTGACAGAAGCTTTACTGGAGGGTTTGCCTACTCCCAGGGTTTCAAGGAATTTCCATGTTTTAGCAGCGTCGCCGTTTTCGACTTTTTTATGAATATGGCGTCTTTGTGCGTCTCGACACGATGTATTGCAGCGATTACGCAATTTGTGATATTTCGATCGATTTACATCAGAATTATTCATCTTGAATTTGTATTTTGCTAAATTCTTTTTATTAATCAATTCCTTTATATCGCTAGTTAACCAAGGTGCTGGAAGGTGTTTAACTCTAACTGGTTTAATTGGCGCATGTACATCAAAAAGTTGAATAAGCATGGAATTGAATATATCCACTTTATCCTCGATCGAGTCCGCATTAGTAACCGCAGACCAATCAAGCCGCTGTGCATCATCGCAAAGACAATCTTTGTCCATTCCTCCAAAATTACGTTGTAAAAAAATTTTTGATTTAGCTTTAGGAGGACGAATTTTATAAGAGAGATAGATCAAATCGTGATATGAGAAGGCGTCGGCTTGAATTTGTCCGAATTTCGAAACGAAATCGCGGGAGGAGACCATAATTAAATCGAGAAAAGATGGAGAACAGCCTGGAAAATTGTGTGTAGCTGAAAGAGGCAGGATATGCAAGTTGCAGGCTTCAACTATTGAGAGGAGTTTTTGGCTACGCGAATCGCCTTTATTTAAACAAGTATTAAAGTCACCCATAACTATAGTGTGGATGTACATTGGTGTAAGATTTTCTAGGAGAGTTTCAAAGGAGTTAAAATAATTTGGAACAGAAGGTGGGCAATAGAAAACTCCAAGGAGTACTTTAGAGTGAGATAACAAGACTTCAATTATCAAATGTTCGGCCGCATCAGCTAAAGGAGGTTGTGTAGAAGAACTAATAACTGTAAAAGGAAAATAGGAACGTAGATAAATTGCAACTCCACCACCTCCTTTACCAACACGGTCGTTGCGGATTAATTGAAATCCTGGAAGAGAGTAAGATGTAGAAGGCAGACAAGGTTTGAGCCACGTCTCGGATATTAGGATAGCGTGAATATTACGCGATTCAAAAGATGCAAGCATATCTGGAAAGTGTGCCGGAATACTTTGCGCATTTATATGAATGACGTTAAAATTTTTCAGTGAATCTGAGAAAAATGAATTAAGGGCGACATTAAGTGGAGTGAGATTTGTACCGTGTAAGCTTTCATCGCTAGACGAATCATCATAAGAGGGAAGAGACAAGATCTGATCACTATTTATAGACGACATATTATCCTATTCTATATAACATATAATAATACAATTATAAATAATAATAAAAACAAAAATTACAACTAAATAAAAGAAGAGGTGATACTAACTCGTATCAGTCAAGTTATAACCCGCCAGTTCTGGAAGATCATCTCTGAGTGACCCTTATTTAATATTAACATATTAGCCAAAACATGCAGTACAGGGTAAAATAAAAATAACATCAATTTAAAAAAAAAAAAAAAAAAAAAAGAACCATAAAATATATCGACAAGCTTACCCATCATTAACCATAATTTAGGCAGCTTGTTTTACCGAACGCAACACTTTACTATAACTGTTATCTGTCAAGTGCCAACTGTCAATCGATGTTTGTGTCAGTACTCACAACTTTGTCAAAAAGTTTGTAAATCTTACCTACTAAATACGATTAACTGAGAATGTAATGACAAAATACAAATAACAATCACATAAAAGAAACAAAAAGAATATTTACGTAACATACAGAACAAAGATAAAATAAAATAGTTATGATCGTCCTATCACAATCTGTTCTTCACTATTCGCTTGGATCGTGAGATGACACTTTTGTACTTCTTTGAAGCCCCTCCAGACCCAGTAGACGGTATAGAGGCATCAGGAATGGGGTCTTTAATTTCATCAAGATCTGCCATGGTTTTTATACGGTGCCGTTTGCCATCAGGACCCATCACCATAATCAACCCATCTCTGGTCCAACATTTAGCCACACCGAAGCGTTCGCGAGCAGCTAAGAATATTTTATGGCGACTCGGGGTCAGGAACTCCGAGACAGTCACCCCAGAACCCTTTAACCTGGCCTTAGAAGACCAAACTTTGTCCTTAAGTGAACAGTCTTTGAATTTAATTAATATTGCACGGGGCCTGTCAGCAATTGCACGCCCCAAACGATGACAGCGAGTAACTGAATCAGGTGTCAAGGTTGAGATTTGAAGATGGTCTGCTAGAACATTGGATAGACAGGCTGTGGTATCTTCATTGTTAGATTCACTTACTCCATGTACCAAAAGAATTTTCTTTCTGGATCTCATCTCCAGCTCATCATATTGCCTTGCTAGGAGCTCCACCTGCAGTTGAAGATTTTCCAACACAGTGAAAACAAATGATCTAAAGGCACTAAACTGGGCGTTTATGTTGGATGAAGCACTTGCTGCTGGTATAGCACCCTTCAGTTCCTTTTGGAACTCTTCCATCCTTGTATTAAAGTGTGCAGCCAAGTCATGTAAAGAACTTTTTATAGATTCCATGTTAAGTTTTTAGAGGGTAAATAAAGGATATATAATGTCAAAGGTGTTTTACTGTGAGATTGTTTGTGCAACCAGGTGAGGATACACTGGCAGGTATAGTAAGATCAATAGCACATTTTATAATAATATTCACTAAATAAATTAGTTATTATCAATTTTTAAACAAGAGCTTAGAAATTTGTGACTTGATGTTTGGATGCCTACCCACCAAAAATAGATTTGATTAAGATATTGATTAAGATATTGATTAAGATATTGATTTGATTTTGGTTATACGAGCATATAATATTCCTCTTTTAAAATCCACCTGTGACATATCCGTTTTCGGCACATTATTAAGGGGGTTTCCCTTAGATATATATACCATTCCAAAAATAAAATTTAATTTGTCCCGGATAACAGAGCCGATTTATTTAACCGTGTTTGTTAGAAGGGAGGGTAATGCTTAAGCCTGTTTGCAGACATATCAACGCTTTCAGCGAGATCTTCAAAGCTCGTATCACATCTTGCGTTGACTACTTTTATGTTTAAATGTTTCTGTGGGATATCTTACGCACACGCGCCTTATTAGAACTCAAATAAAATAGACAAGTATTAACTTTTCCAACAAATACTAACTAGAAAAAGACTGTCTGGTTGCAAAATCACTCTAAAGACACACGTCTTATTAAGCCGCCTTAATATAACAAAATTAACCGTTAGATATTGGCCCTGCCAATTAAAAGATGTCAATCTGTAATACTAAATGATTGTTGACTTTAACTTATAAAGAACCACAAAGTTCCCGCGTTGACACTTAATCCTACGTCATTACTTAATTGCACCCATACATACATATACTTTCACATAAATACACCTAAATTCTAATACGTCATACCGATATTATACAAGAAATATATATTTTCCACTTATTAATAATTATAAAGTATTTGGCCAATAATGAATTCCTTTTTTTTTATCTTACATGTCATTCTCTCTGCATATTGTCATTTGCGTTTTCTGTACAAATATCGGTTACTTAAACGGATTTCATATATTGTTTAAATATATGTTTTCGAAACATCTTTCATGTAAACGCGTATCACAGGGTCGATTTCTACCCACTTTACTTTTAAATAGCTTCTTTGATTTATTGCATTTCCCCGGGAAAACTTCGATCGGCTATTCAACCCTACTGGCTACTGTATAAAACGCATTCTAACAGGAAACCAGATTAATCTTATCAACACACATAACGCTGCTTAAATGAACAATCCAAAACTTTAATTTGCAATTTTTCTTAAGCGCGGGTTGAAGACAATTGATCGAGCACCCCCACGCTTTTAAACAATATTAAGACTGTATGTTAACAACTGTATTCTAATCTTAAACTTATTAATATTTATTTTATATACTTCTTAATTTTGTCTTCTTTTAAAGCGTGTATATTTTTCGTTTTTTAAGCTATTAAAAATTAGCGTTTGAAAACATCTAATATAAGACATTTATCTATCTAAACTATGTACTCGTATATATGTATCTTTGTAACGTTTTCTAACAAAATCTACTAGACCGATTTCAAAAGTAGTTTCACTATTAGCATTTTCACTGAGCGACATAGGCTGTATTACTTTCTCAAAAAAAAATATAGTGATTCCTAATAAAAATGCATGAGTGTGTAACCCAAGGTGTGAGACAAAAATTCTGTAATCGCATACGCTGCGGAAACTATTGATGATAGAACAAAAAACTGTTCTAGATTATTATAGAACGTATTAATATCTATAAAAAAGTTTGTGATACCATTTGTCCAACTACTATAGTTATGCCACTATAACTACTTGTTTATATTTTTAAGTTAATAAAAATGCCGATAATAATCAAACCAATTTGTTTATACCTTTCTATTAATCCTTATCGTATTAAATGTTTTAATGTCAATTAAAATATTTTATAAAAGACCGTTTAAATACCTGTAAAATACTTTTTAAATTATTAAAATAGGACTTTCCATTCGAAAGATATAACGAATATTAAAATGTCAATCTAAGAAAATAAGTACAACTTAGTGGAGTTTCCACTGCCACGAGATCGGTATATCGATAAAAAGAATGGTTTTTCTTATTTGTTTTTTGCGAATCAAATTTATAATTCCTAAACCAATTTAAGAAAATGTAAAGAAATGTTTCATTAGATGTAAATAAATAAATACATCGGCTGGCAGATAAGGTATTAATAAGTAATATCGCATTGAGCAATAGCAAAGCAAGATCGTATTCAGGTAGCAAGTCATAAATAAAAGAAAATATATTTTATTTAACATCAATCCAATGTTACATTAATCATTTAAGGACAAGAACAATACTGTCCCTCGAAGTAAAATCGCTAAAACAAATAAATTACTGTCTTTTTTTTTTCATTATCATCATCTATATTATTTATATTTTTAATACTGATTCTGATATCCTGTTATAAGTGGAATATACTATAATAATAAATATTTCTTTTTGTTTTACTAATTGGATTAGGTACATACATCTTCCTTTAAATGAGATGTTACTTATTCAAATATATTCATATATAGACGCTGGAAAGCCAACACGTAGTAAACAGGCAAAATATTGTTTTAGCTAAAGTTTATGATAATGCCGTTAAGTGAATCTTTATAGAAAATAAAAAAGTGACCAAAGCTGATAACTCTGGTGGATAGTTTGTGATGTTAGTAAAGAACGACTTATAATCTAATCTAATGAAAAGTTACAAGGAGTTGCTTATCGCTCTGTGCTGAGACGAGCCCACATCAAACTCAGGCGTGTATCCTTTTTTTACCACCTTTTTGTTTTTGCTTTTATGTAGCCCAGAAATTTATAACAATTTTATTTTATAAAATAAATGATAAAGAATGAATTTTCCATATTTCACTGATATCGGGATCTACGCGAGTGATATCGCTGGTAACAGTCAATAGTGTAATAAAAAGACTTACTCAACATTTGCAACTGAAAAATTTTATTTGACATTCGAAATTATGCTTTGTGAAAACCGTATCAAATTAGAGCGGCTTATCCTTAATGAAAAAATAACATACAATGATATCGTCCTCTCTTTCAGTTAGCATAATAATAACAGAGCATGTTTTCTCTGTCCCGGATAACTGAGTACATCGTTTTTTGTGTGGGAGCGATTTTTAAACCGTGTTACCAGCAAAGAGAAGGTATTGCTAAGCTTGTTTGCAGACATACCAATGCTTTCAGAGAGGTCTCCAGAGTTCCATATCTGCGCTTTCAGCTGAGCCCGCTCTCATCCTCACATCAAATATAAACAAACGCATTTTATGTTTCAACCCGGAAGGGATACTTTTGCACTGATTTTATATTTACGATACAAATGTACGCTGTTCATAGTTCTCATGAGGCCACTGAATTATATATTGTATTTGAATGATTTGACTTGAAGCTTTCTTAGAAGGCCAATTAGAAACTTCAAATTCTATTTATGGTTACCATCTAGATCTAGATTATTTTAAATACATATAAATTATAGAGGGAATTACAGAAAAGTACAAGGAATCGTATATAAAAAAATGATAAGTTGTAAGTTTATTGAAAAGTTAAACTCATTTCCTGCGCCATCATTTGCGTCTTCTTAATCTCGCTTCATTTGAATATTTTACATGAGCTTTCAATAAATGTTCAATTTTTCGCAGTAAGTACATTAAATATTTGAGATTAATATTAGAAAAAGTATGTAAAATTATCAAGTGTTTTATTAACGCTTGAAAATTTGAATAATAAATATATAAAAATCATTGAAATTTATGTTTCTGAATACGTATTTTTTTACAAATACTATTAAATTTGATACCTATTAATTTGTACATTGACATTCGAAACGGCAATGAATTAATAATTTCGCCTACTTAGTTTATCCTTGACCTAGTTCATCCTCCCGATTTTAGCTTCAATAATATTTTTGTGTTCCCGCCCAAAGGAGACCTGATATTGTTAATTTCTCTTATAAAAGTTAAATGAAAATATAATGGAGCGACTGATGCAAATACGCTGTTTGTCCAGTGATATAGCTATATTTTTTTCCATTTCATTATTGTTTCTGTTATAATAAAAGTGAAGCAGTCATGCTTTTTTAATCAATGATAACTAATTCCTCTCTATTCTAAAAGGGTTTTTCATTGGGAACTACGACAACATATCACTTTTTTAATAATAGGGGTATTTTTCATATATACAAAAGATATTCCTTTATGGTTGTACCATCCAAATAATACCATCCATCGAAATATCTCGTCCTAAATACTTCGCTGCTTGTAAGTTTATATACCGCACATAAAGAAAGGTATAAATAATAAAGTTGAGTCTATAATCTGTCCCTGCGGTGACACCCACGTGTGGACCCTTCTTAGTTCTCGCGGCCCTGTTAGCTAGAAAGCTTTGACCCAAAGATGGAAGAAGGATCTCGGGTCGCCCCAAACATGGTACCGACCTGTACTGGCGGGACCATAGTTGGGGCGACCTACCCTCATCTGGACAAATGGCTGGGCATAGAGCACAGATCGCTCTCCTACAGATTGGTATAGGTAACTAAGCAACCATGTTGCTTCGGCTAATACCTGTACCAAACTGTTGATGTGTAGTGCCTCATTAGACTTAGCCCACCACCTGCCTGGGGACCTCAGCGACTCATTATGACGTAGCCGATCGGCATATACGTCTCACTGGCAAGTGTTATATGTGCAATACTCATCAGTGAGCAGGCATGGAGAGCGGTTGCTTCCTTCTTCGAGACTGTCATCTCGCTTAAGGAGACACGACACAGGCAGAGGGTGAATGCCGCCGAAACACTCCAACCTCGACAAAAGTGAGTAGGAAACAGGAGGCGAAGGTACATACAACTCCTCCCCATGTAAAATATCTGTGAGGCAGCTGCAACCGAAGGACCAGAGAGAAATACCTCCGTGAGGGAGAAACCTCTGGCTCCCCACTCACGGTTGATGACGGTCTCGTTGGGTTTCTAATATTAAAATCGAATCGCTCCTTTTACACAACGGATTTCATAAATTAAACCAGTAATTTTAATTTTTTTGACAAAAAGAATACCTTCAAATCGCACTCCTAAACTGACTAATCTGAATTTCTTAAAAGAAACCAGCAATTTAATAAAGGTTTGCTGTGTATCAATATCATGAGGCATTTATAAGAATAAACAAAAATAGTATTTCCAATTTCAAGTTGTACTGTATTACCTTATCACATTTACTTATCGCACTTTCCTCTAACTACCGCTGGTTCATTTCCATACGAGATAATAATATAAGCCGACATGCCTTCTGGACAGGAAGTAAGTCGTTGGAGTGTTAAATAATGTATATAAATTTATGTAAATGTTAAAAAACTTTAATTGTAGAATGGATTGTATGTACAGAAAGCTTTTTGTAAAGTTGACTGAAACTTACCTTATAATATGCATATGAATAAATCCTACGCTCATACCACTTGTTTATAACGCATCGTAACAGTCGCATTTCACTCGTACTTCGATAAATTCTCACAATAAATGTTCAGTATATCTTTTAAATAGACTCAATTGAAGCATTTTAAAACCTTCATCCCAGATTAGTCTATCTACCGTTTTCAACACGAGGAAAGCACTCCAATTTTGAACAAGAAACTAAACATACTAGTTACATTACTATAAATAATATATTAAGATTTTTCTAGATCACACTTTACTATTATACCTTTTTTAAGAACATGAAATTTGGTCCGCATCTCTGGCACAATTTACGAGTACGTGCACTCACTTAATAGCAGAGTTGTTGGGTTCGATACTTAACAAGTAAAATTTAGAAAATTCTATTTTCCGATTGGTGGGAGCTACTTATAACCAGAGACATGCCAAATTGCAAATATTTTGCCTTTTGAAACTGTGTACAAGCCAAAAGAGATATTTATTTATGTACCAAAGATAATAGGAAATAACAAAACAAAAGAAATATTATGTACAGAGGATGTCTTATCTCTAAAATGAGATTTTTTCCAGAAACCCTTTGATATGGCAGAGAACTTAATTGAGATGTGGCGCAGGTGTTAGAGAACCAGTATGTTTAATTGTTAAATTAATATATACCATTTAGTAAAATAAAATTAATCTTCCATCTTAAAAGTCTTGTCACTTCCACCACGTAACACAGGTACCAAATTTTGTTGGATGGAAAGAAAAGTAAAAATCTACACACTCTATATTTACTACAAAAACATACATACATATAACAAATTGTACAATACATACCTGTATTTATGGGGATAGAAATAGGTATCAATTAAAATTATACGTATACGAAAAAAAGTAATGTTATAATCGGAGTTTGAAAGAAGTCCCACTAAACCTTTTTTTACTGAGTAAAGACACTTCTATCTTCGACTGTATCATCACTCAATAAAAACTAATACTGATCCATCCTCGTTTCTATATAACACATAAAACCAAAATAACAATTTGATAAAATATCTCAACTCGGCGTTGAGATATTTTATCACTAGCACTTAATGAACGACGGAGAAAACATTTTTATATACAAATGTGTTGTACACATGCTCTGTTCTTCTTCGATATTAAGCCTGATAATGCAATAATATAAAAACGACGTATTCCATCCCTAGAAAGAAAAACTCCACATTATCCAATTTTTGTAGAGATATACAAAGACAATGAGACGCGATATTGATGCCGTTCCGAGGAATCGAGTTATGCTCCGACAAAATGGCGGCATGACAACGTCAACGTTATTTCCGCTGCTAAATCAAAAGCAAAATAAAAATTTCATTTACTTACTTTTTTATTCCCTTAATGGGCAAGGATATTTATTTATTGTTATTGCACTCAAATACTTACAGAAAGATAAACATAGACAATAAGTGCGATCTAGACAAACTTTGATATATTGAGCAATGACTTCTATACCATAGACCACATATTTATTATCCTATAAGTTTCATGGATATGTTAATTTAAAGTTATATTATGTGATTCGTGAGCACTGGGTGTTATATATAAAGTGGAGACTTCTCGCCAGTATTAAATGCTTTTATATAGACTCGAAAGTTATTCACGTTTCCATCGTTGTGGAGATATAAGATATATTTCTCAAAGCACTCTAACGTCTTGTGTAATGTCACTTGACTCACTAAGGGTGTGTATTCATCATAATATAATCCGTAGTTGACGAGAGCCCTAAAATTGCTCTCGACGCTTCACCGTTATTGTTAAGATTTGCAGACAGCTGTTCACCCTTTTTGAACAATGTCTTCCTGTAACGGAACTAGAGCATTTACTCAACTTGATTCTACCTTACAAAATGACATAGTATTTGCTTCAAGATGAATGTCCAAAGATATTTTAATATAAGGGTACACTAGAATATAAAATAACACTTCTTTATTTCATTTTAAACAAGATAAAGACGTCTGTAGTTATATAGACATAAACATGTGTGTATGTATGCATACAGCATACATAAGCAAGTGTGTATGTTTGCAGATCTATAATCTTGTGGCATTATTTTATTTGAATGCAATTAAAGTCATCCCATTTAAACTTATCTAACATTATCACATATTATTTAAAGTCCAACATTATTAACTAAGCGGTGCTCCCAGGTCGGTATCACATTTAGCTATAATACAATTTTATCTATAATCTTGTTATATTAGTCTATTGTATTGTGTATTAAGACTGCCTCATTGGTAGACTGCCTCATTGGTCTAGTGGTTAGCATGTTCGACTACAGACATGAGGTCCTGGGTTCGAGTCCCGGGTCGGGCCAATTCAAAATTCAATATTGAGTTTTCTATTAAGNCCAGCAGTGGGACGTTAAAGGGCTGCTACTTACTTACATTGTGTATTAATGTATGTAATGTGGTTAAAGTGTGACTGAACGAATAAAAGGTTTTTTTATTTTATTTATAATAGCTTGTATCTGCGTCTGTGTTTAACGATGACGTTTCGTTCGGTTAATATTATTACTGTTATCATTAATTATCATAACTAATTTACAGGTTCATGTGTATAAAATGCATGGAAATATTTCGAAATATTCTTATTTTGTCACAAATTTTTTATTTTCTACACGCAATAATAAAATTGTACCTTCGATACGATCGATAAAATCAATTAATTAGTTATACGTGGTTTGATAGTTTCATTACAGTATTTGTATGTTAAAATACCTTGTGTTAAACTTTAATACTTTTTTACAAGTAGAAGTAATTTAGTAAAGTAGTTCAACGTACTTAAACGCGACACAGTTAAGTGTAAATTGTAGGAGTTGTGCTCGACGTTGTACACATGTCATGACCCCGCCCCATCGCTCTTAATAGTTATGGTTGTATCATTCACATTTACACTCCTTTCACGCTAGAAGCAACATGTTGCAACATTGTTTTGATGTTATCCATCAGTTTTATCACGAAGACATATGATCTTCACATAACCTATTTAATTTTCACTATATAACATGCCCTGATTACCAAACTATCGGTAGAAGCAGTCTCAAAATAATGAATATTGTTTTAACTCATCTTCGTTATTTAGTTTGGTAACTAAATAATTCAGCTAGTGCTGATCCTAGATAGAGCTGATAGAAAAAGAGAGAGAAATACTTTATTACAAACAAAATAAAAATAAAAAGACATATTAACTAAGATACTTACTACTATAAATTATAGCGTGCAAAGGCGGTCTGTTTGCTACATCTCTTCCAGACATCCTTATTATGTAAAGAAGCAGACTAAAATAAATAATAAGGCAGAACAGCGCCAAAAACTTAAGTATAATATATAAAAATATTTTTTTGTTTATGACTATATAAGATGTTACATGTAATATAAATATAATATACATAAATATTAATATATCTATAGATACATACTGAAAATATATACACAAAAGATATGAAATAAAAAAATATACAAAGAAAAGAAAAAGATATAAACGTGTTATTCACAGCAGTTTTTAGTTAAATAGAATTCTTGTCTCAAAGATGGCTAATGACTGTGTAAAATTTATAACTTGGACAGTGAATGAATTTTTGTAAAATTTAGTATGGCAAACTGGATGTATTAGTTTGTTATTGAACCGGGATCGGAGGTCATTGTTAGTCCTGTCATCGGAATAAAAGATGATATGCTCTTTTAGGTAAGTAGGAGTATGGGGCAAGTAGAGAACAGAATAAAGTAAAGAAAGAGCATGAACATTGCGACATTGTTTGATGAATAGCCACTTGAGACGCGATCGATATTCACTGATGTGGTTAAATTTTCTTAAGCCGAATATAAATCGGATACATAAATTTTGTAATTGCCTCAGTTTGTATAATAGATTCACATTAAGGTCCAAGTAGGAAACATCTGCATAGTCTAAGTTGAATCTATAAATCTATGAATCAATGAGATCTAACATATAAACATAAAAAAATCGCATAAATTGAGTTTGATAACAAACAATGTCATATGAGATTTTGATATATTAAATTAATGACTTTGTTGTAAAGGAAATCAATTTAGTTGCTTGCCAATGTACCTAAAATGACAAACATAACAAGAAGTAGGTACTTTTACAGAGTTAATAATGAAGTTTGTTTGATTAATTACTATCTAACCCGCCCAACTTCGTTTGCTGGATTAAAATTTGGGACTTAAAATACAGCGCCCTTTATTTGATGTTTCTGTGACTTAGTTAACGCTGTGCTTAGTTACTCATACATAACGATCTCTTCGTTTTAAACAAAATAGCGTAATTTTTTTATTTTATATTAATTCTATGTCCTGAATAAAAGAAACAAACCTACAAAATCAATTTAGTAAAAATAGCCCGAAAAGGTTTTAGTTTGCATTTATGACTCTCAGGTTTATAATTGTTCAAATCCCTAACACAGAAATATTCTACAAGTATAGGTAATGTTCCTGTATTTTGTTACCTGATCTTGGCAACCCAGAACTATAAACATCATTAAACCAGAATCAGATTGGCAGTTCTCTTGGTTCTGCAAATGTCTAGGGGCGAGGGAAAACGCTTAACAACACCAGAACGATACATTCTTTTACGATTAAGTCATTTATATGCAAACATTATATTAACTATAGCTGCCACTCGCGTATTTCTCTATCCCGTGGGCATATGAGGAAAATCTGAATTAGTGACCGTCTCCATTTCGAAACGAGTCACATTGATAAATTTCAAACTAATAACGATTGTATGTGCCATTGTGCCACACGTGAATATGTGAGTTTAGTAGCCTAAATCCAATTTCTTTCTAATTAAATCTGTTTAGGGCGCTGTTTTGAAATACAAATGTAGCACAATATGCACGGACATATAAACGTTATTGTGTTATATAAATAGGTAAATTCTAAAGTCCTGTGTCGTATTATCTTATTATAAATAATAAAGAAAAACACTTATTATAAATTTTCTACTATAGGTTGAGATAATATTAAGAAGAAATGAAGTCTTAAAAAATGCTTTAAGTATAAAATAATATAAACAATCTAAAAAGAAATGAGCATTCGTGGAAACATCTGCCGAAAAAATTATTACTGCTTCAATATACGATTGAGATACGCCAACGTCAAAAACAACATTCCATAAAATTGAAATCCAGGGAAATAAGGATATTTGATTAATCCTTGTAAACACGACGCCCAACATCAAATTTGTCCCGGGAGATTTTAATACTTGGATCCTTAAGCCGGCATCGTGTTGTGTTATTGTGCAAAATGTTGTGGTACTGCCAGACTACACCTTTCTTGATATTTTTTTAAAAGTGTAAATGTATTGAAGATCAACAAACGCTTTGGATATTATATTTTATGTAACTGACATGATGTAGATAAGGGAGTGGCATGTAAATATGTTTTTTTTGTCGCTGGGAAATGCATTTGCCTATGTGACAGACGGGAGTGTAAGACTCGCCGGTAGTTCCAGAATACCCACTTCGACCCAGCGGAGCCCTTGTCATTTTTGAATGGAAGAACCAGAGGTTCATTGTGACATTCCACCGTGGCCCCTCCGAATGAAGCTGACTCAGAAGTGCACGATAGGGGGAGGAGTTGGATAAGCCTCCGTCGCCTGTTGCCTACTCCCCTCCGTCGGGGGTATAGGACCCAGCCTCGCCTGTATTCGCCCTCTCTATTTACAGTGCCTCCTTCAACGAAATGACAGTTTCGCAGAAGGTGGCAATAACATTCCGGGCGCGCTCGGTGACAAGCAGTGCACCTATAATACTTGCCAGTGAGAAGTCCGTACCGATCAGCGACGTCAAAGGTTTCCAAGGTGGCATGTAAATGTGTGCGAAAGTGTATAAATAAAAATAATGTGTGGAAATCGGTATTTCGTAATTAATTTGCATTGCAAAAAGAGTGATATTGCTAAATTTCGGTCAAAAATTTTTCAAGTTTTCGTGATGATTAAGTAAGAGAGTGAGAACCTATAGCCTTACGTCTCTCTTATATAACTTACTCAGGTTTACATATTTAAACCATCTTCACATGAAATCAGTTTAAGGCTTAAGGTCAAAGTTTATGGCGGATACAGGTGTTAATGTTTTTTTTTATGTTTTCAACCTATATATGTAATCATATAAACTATAATGGTGCTAGATGTTATGTTGATTGCTTGCTGCACACCTTGTTACGAACATTAAAAAACGTTGCCGCCGTAATTTTTCGTTCAGTGTTGATAAACCTTTATCTTCGACTCGTAAGCCTTCGAAGAATAGCTCAAGTAAGAAGACTCCGTTTGATGGGAGGGCCTTGTATGTTGTAAATCATTTCGCGGCATGTGACCGTAAAATCAGTGTATAGCTCCGTTATTTGCGGTATATGATATCGTAGGATCAGAAAAAAATTCAAGTGCTCGATCTTGTAAAGTGTATTTCATTCGAAATTTATATTTCTAATATCATTTCCAGATATGCGCTTGTTTTTTATTTCATCTATTGCACAGCAGTTCTCGACGTTCTTGCGAATAATTTTAAATAGATATATGTATAATTTGGACTATATGTGTATAACTGCTCTGGACATGTCATGAGAAGGGAAGATAGCCATGTATGCAAGAGGGCCCTAAATATGATGGTAAGCGGCAGGGCCGGGAGAGGGCGACCAAAAAAGTGTGGATAAACTATGTGAAATAGGATATATGTGTAAGGGGTGTGAATGTAGAATGACAGCGGATACAGTGAAGTGGCGAAAGGAAATATGCTGTGCCGATCCCAGCTAGTGGGATAAGGGCAAGAAAATGATATGTATAATTTCTCCATATATATGTCTATAAGCTAAAATTTTTTTTAAAATAAGCAAAATTAAATGAAGACTATTATCGATATAATAAATTAAAGACCCTTGTGGAGACCTACAACCATTAAGAGATCGGAATTTCAATTTAAAGGCTTATAAAATTTTCGATATTAATATGATTTTATATTAAATTTTAGGAGATACTTATAATTTAATATAATATTTATTCAATGACCATTCAACAATATAGATATTAATTTATTTTGTGTATTTTATTAGAATTTCGTGATATACGTAATACATATATAATAAGCCTGTCAATTTATATACACTTTTGAAGATTTTTATTTGCTAAATAAATAAGATGAAGTGACATTTCTAATCAATATCCACTACATATGACGCGCATATGCATTATATGTGATGAATACAATACTTAAAAGCCATCTACGAGCGTATGTAGTTCACCTTTGAAATATGTATATCAAAGGCATTCTATAATGGGACAACCTCCGCTAAATTCATTAATTAGAGTATATTTTATAAGATTCGCTTTGAATTTGACTTAAACATATAAAATAAAGGTCTAAAAATGTAAGACAATACTTTGAAATTTTAATTAAGGAGAATCGCGCTAGATATTTCTACAATAAAATGAAATTGCGTGTAATAAAACGGCTAAGTTATCTACATTAACGTAAATAAGCCTTCAGTAAATCGACTGTTCATAAAGGTATAATTTATTACGGTGTATATATATTCATTAAGGATAACAAACAAATGATACATTAATAAAATTACACAAACAGAACCGTGGTGAATGTACATTTAAGTAAATATTATATTTTAAAAATAATAAGTGCTATAATTAATAATACAAAAAAATAATTTAAGTTAATGTCGCTTATAAATCTCAAAAGATTTAAACTAGATAACTTTAATATATATACCTAACTTTTTATAGCATGTGAATAAATAAATTTACTCTTGTGTGTAACGAGGATATTGTAGAATGATTCTAATTTTTTGCCCTATATTGTATACTAATTTTAAGAAAAGACAACCGCAGAATTGCAGTGGAAACTATTGATGATAGAACAAAAAAATGTTCTGCAATAATATAAAACGTATTAATATGTAAAAAAAAGTCCGGGCTACCATATGCCCAACTACTGTAGTTTTTTTTTTCTTTTTTTTATTTAAAAATAAAATACATTAATTACAACAAAATCAGATAAGTTAACGGTGTCGCAAAAACCCTTGCGGTTTTGTCTGTTCACCGGGGTGAATCGTTCAGCGCTCGAACTCATTGTTGGTATCGTAACTAAAACAAGTGACTGACGCGTCAAACCGGTTTAGCACATTGTTGCTAAACCATATACAGGTGTTCCAAAATTAAATTTTATTTATTAGTTAACAAGTAGTTTTTGAGTTTCACTTTTATATTGTTTTCATTAACTTCGTGTTTTACGTTACGCGGTAAGTTATTAATAAGAGTCGGTACGATAAATTCGAGTGTCTGGCGTCCATACAAGTTATTGGTATGTGGCACAATAAGTTTTGAGTTAGTGATACTGCGTGTAAGTATTGGGTATTGAAACTGCTTTTGTAGTTCATTTTTAAAATAGTTTTCTGTTAGTAAGATGTATTTTATCATATCCTGTATTGGCATAATTTTACAATAAGAAAAAAGACTTTGGTGATCTACATTCCTCGCATTGTAAATTTTATTTTTGATCTTGTATGGTATGATAGATTTGAGTAATCGTATCTGCAATTGATAAATGTGATTTAAATGTGATTTGTAGGTTCTGCCATAGCTACTAAGACCATACGATATGGTAGGTTCTGCAAGCGATTTATAAAGCATTAGACGTATTGAGTAAGGGATCTTATTATGTATTAAGGTAAATTTTGCCAATATCGCTCTAAGTTTGTCACACACATGATCTATGTGTGCAGTCCATTTTAAGCGATCGTCGATTAGGAGTCCGAGATATTTATGAGTTTTTACTATTTCAACTGGATTGCATTTACATGCTTGTATATTTGCATGCAGACACGAATGGCTATGTGCTATTAGCAAAGGAGATACAGTGCTTCTTTTCTGGCTTGAACTTATGTACATAAGTTTGGTTTTGTTTGCGTTCAGCGCTAGACCCATGTCATGTGACCACTTGGATAAAGCAGTAAAGTCTTTTTGTAATTTTATAAGAGCTGTTTTTATATCCTTGTCCGCTGCTATAAGGCATGTGTCGTCAGCAAATTGATATATCTAAAGCAAATTGATATATCTAACTTTATGCGTTATGCCACTATAACTACTTTTTAGCATTTTAAAAATTAAGAAAAGTGCCGACAATGGTCGAACCATATTATTCACACCTCTGTATTAGTCTCTATCCTTATAAATGGTATTTTATTAAAGGCCGTTTCAATACATGTGGAATACTTTTTAAATTATTAAAATAGGACATTCCATTCAAAAGATATAACGAATTTAAAAATGTCTTTCTAAAAAAATAAGTTTAACTTGGTAAACTTTCCAATACCACGAGATCGGTATCGACCTGGGTGAAACCACGAGGCATTGCTAGTCCTTTATAAACTTTGAAGCCATTCAACTCAAGTGCCTCGAAGCCATTCATTATAAAGGGAATAATGCTAAAGACCACTAAATTCACTCACTCATCTCGAAATCTTCAAACTGTTAAATGCGATTGACTTGATATTTAGCTAATCGACTACTTTAGCTGTGTAGATTGTCACTAAATACATATTCCAGCGAGACTGGGAACTATACGGGTAACAGCAAGATATTTTTGTTATGTAATAGCATACGTGTCGTTGTATATCTAATATTGCATATTTGATAAATACAAATATAAACCTTAACAAAAAAAGTATAGTAATAAATAATAAGTATAGTAAAGATAGAAAGTTTGAGCAAGATATATGTACTGTGTGAACTAATAGTAAAAGTTGAAATATAAGTCGTTGTAACGAATTTGAAACGATATACTTCAACATTCTTTTAGCAATTAAGCCGCGAATAAATGTGCGCTTCTTTTTTCTTGCTATCTCAGAGCTGCAGCGTTCTTAGTATTTCAATGTTTTATACAGTTTCGACCATTTCAAGATTTAATTATTAACTTAAGCATAATAAGATTTAAATTCAAATTGTTTTATTTTTAAAGGATTTTACTTATACCTTGGTTAGTGTATGAACAACAAAAGAAGAACTATACGACACATCAAGTATCATCTGTCGGAAAATTTCTATTCCGAGGATATAATAAACTCTAATTGATATAGACTTGAAGCAGAACAACTGACTGCTTCATTGGTCAAGTAGTTAGTATGTTTGTGTATGTGCCTCGGAGAGCACGTTAAGCCGTCGGTCCTGTGCCTGATCTCTCTCCGATCGTGTCGGCTTGCCGTCACGTCGGACTGTGAGAGTAAAGAAATAGAGAGTGCACTTGTGTTCTGTGCCAGCCAACCCGCAGTGGAGCAGCGTGGTGAAAAATCCTCTCTCTTATAAGTGAGGCTTACTTACATTATGAAATACTTAATCCAAAACATAAGATAAAACAAGGCAGATTATGTTAATCTAAAAAATATCTAGTATACTTAGGAGAGCCTCTCTAGAATAAATGTACCTTAGCACATAAATTCCTACCCTTTCATGCTGTAAGTTCAGGGCCAAATATATTTATACATCTCCTCTCCAGACCACCGGTACACAGAAATGAGATGAAAATATTTAATGTTAAAAGCGAAACGCAATATTTCTCAGCTCATTTCACAACTCACCGCTCCTAACCTCGGCCTTAAATCGTAATGTACAGCTGCTCAAAAATATCAAATGACTGCCTAAAAAGCCGGTCAAGTAAGACTTTAGGGCTCGCCGCTATATTGCCCGTGAAAACAAGGGAGATACAATGAACGTGTTTTTTTAAGATACGTAGTACTTATAATATTCAGAGTATATAGATTTTTTCGGTATTTTTTTTTGAAACTATACATTCAATATTTATATTTCTGAAAATAAATTTGCAAACATTATATATATGTGGGAGAGAAGGATCATAAAGCACAGGGGCTCAAGGTTCTCCGCCGACATCGTCATTAATAGCATCCATAATTCAATTTCCATACTAAGGGCGTTTGTAGGTAATGTTGGTGCAATCAAACACTTTATTAATGAACTCAGATTTTAATGTTCAATCACGTAATGTTCCCGATATCAATTTACACAAAGTCATTAATAATAATAGCTAGGAACGCGACAGTTCCAATAGTCGAACGCTTTGGCGGACCGTCAATCGAGAACTAGCGAGTCCGCCGCCGGCTCACGGCACATTACTCTGTCCCACGATGATATATAGATGGCGCCAGCGTTCCACAGACTACTGCACTCCGACATATACATAATTATAGTCGTACATCAAAGCGGTGTTAATTAAAACCGTAAAATATTCAAAATCAAAATATTCTTTAATCAAGACTCAAAAGGCACTTTTGAAGCATCAGTAGTCTGTCCGTTAGTAACGAATCTACCACCGGCTGGGAAAGTTGAATCCGAATGAATATTTTGAAGATAGTTTTCTTACAGTGTGTAACGCATTGCTTATGTGAGCAACTGGAATCAATTCCAAAGATATCTCTAATCGCTTAAATAATCTTCAACATATAAAATATGCCTTTTGTAAAAGAATGTTTTTGATTATGTAAAGATATATTAAAATTATGTGAAGGCAAATCTAAAACTGATTGCGGTATCTTATTAAAAATGCGTATGATAATATTATATATAAGTCAAACATTTGATCCAATTTTTATATTGTTTTTTAACAAACAGAATGGGCACTCGTATTATTTATTTCTAATATTTCAGTGTAGATTGAGTGAAATTGACGTATTAATTCTTAAATATCAAATGTCAATGCTAGGTCTCGAAAATCTTAAATGGACCTAATATTACTATATAATTATACTTCAATATTTTGAAGTAGGAAGTACAAACAGAACTTGTGTGAAAGTATGGAGTTCATACTTCCACGATAAAATTTTGCGCAGCCTGCATTTTCAGCATTTAAAAAGCAATCTAAGGATAACCGCGAACTGAATTTAATCCGTCCTGTTAAACCATAAGATTCAAAATTGAACAACGAGTTCAGGATTTAGAAATATCAGTGAACAAAGGAAAATCAGCTTTATCTTTCCGTAATAAGATCAATTATTATAAAGTCACGGGAGAGCGATAAATTTTACACAAAGTTGATATTAATTAGCCAGGCTGCTCGCAACCTCACCGCAAATTGTAATATATTGTACAGCTCGTTATATTAACTGCCCATATAAATTAATCTGTAATTGTAATATTAAGATGGATTGCTTTAGTGTTCAAAAATTTCTATTTATATAACGGATTATTTGTTTCAATCCATCCATTTAAAATGATACTTAGTCAAAGTTTCATAAAATCAGTCGTTCATAAAATCATGACTGAAAATTGTATGTGAAATTTTCTTTCATAATTCCTTACAAGATCCTTTAGTCATATATGTAAATGCGAAAGTCCAATTTCAAATGTATTTATTGTTGATTTAGATTAAAACTTATTTCATGGCTACGCTATATATATACTATATATATAACGTTTGTAAAAGAAAAGTTATTGTCAGGAAATATTGGAAGCTTTAGCAAAGATTGTTAATTTATAAATAAATGTCATGTCTCTATAACGTTACTGTGTATCAAAGTAAATTAAGGAACCTCTTTTCGTAGTGATGTCACAAGACAGATAATATATTGAAGAAATAAATATTCTGTAGGGTTTATGTTTTTATATATTGCAGTTAATATTTTAACACGAAAACAATTTTTATGTCAAAAGGAAAAGAACAGTCTGTACGAAATACATATATTGACGCATTCACCATTTCTTAAATACATACCGAAACTAATAAAAAAAGATTGAGTTATTGAGAAGCCTTAATCGAATTCCAAGAGAACGCAATTTTGTCAAACCACTTTGATACCTTTTTAGAAGCCTATTTATATGAATGAAATCCTTGTATTGAGATTGAAACTCATTCGAATTTAATATCCATCTAATTGACAGTTAAACATATTGGCCTGTTTCTTTACTTATCCTACAGTTTTATAAATACAGACCAATTTGTTTATAATTTGAAATTAAATTACAATATTGTATTAAAGTATGTACTCTGTTATATATAGAAAAAAAAAGGAACCACGACAAATGTACTAAGAGAAAATTTGTCAAGCAAAGGTTTTTTGGTAAAAGTTAATCCTTAATATTGTAAAATCATATCTTATTGTTCTTCGTTGTCACGTAAATATTGTCAATTCTTTGTTATTTTATAAATCGACAGATTGCGCTCCTATTGTGCCTATCAGAATATTATTATAACAAGTTAACGACGTTAACGACGTTAACGACGTTAACGACGTTAATTTTTTATAACAAGTTAACGACGTTCGTACATTCCGTAAATTCTATTCTAGAATTTAATAACCTTTGTGCAGGGGAAGAGGCGATATCTAGACATATATAGAAATAAATAAAATTGGAGTCTCTAATTGTAATTTTAAATTAAAAGCTTTTCATATGAAAGTATATACGGTACATATATTTTAAAATATATATATATATATATATATATATATATATATATATATATATATATATATATAATATCATTGATTTATAGTAAGAAAAATACTTTAATTCGCCTCAGAGATAGAACCGTAAAAGAAAATCTAATATCCAATAACGTTAAACTAAAATCTGATACAACTGCAGAGAGGTTTTCTTGACTTAATAAAAAAGCACTCCCGACATCAAGAGGATCCAATTCAATAAACATTAAGAGTGGTAAGTTGATTACCACATCACATATAACAATCATGTTAGCAGAGTCAAATACTCTAACAAAAAATACACCACATTAACTATTCACTCCGATTACTACAGAATTTTGTAATAATTTGGAAAAATTTGAATTTTATATCAAATTGACTGATAACACAGTATACTCGTATAATTAACTTCCCAGTACTGAGTACTTGCCTGCTCACTCATAGGGGAGAGGTCGACGCATGCTTCGAAGCCAATGATAGGGCTCTGCTACGACAGGTAAGGCCACTAACCAGTCTGCAATGCAAATTCTGCGCTGCTCTCCTATAGAAAAAAAGAAAGACGATTTTATGAGTGTTTGACTGCTTGCCGCAATGGTACAAGAATTGCTTCGCTAGCAGGAAGGCGCCACATGAGAGGCAAAGGGGGGCGCTGTAGAAGCTCCTTTACTCCAGCGCACGAGAATGGAAAGTAGGAGGCGTAGATTTACGCTTCTCCTGTCTCCTTCTTAAGTTTCCCGGAGAAATCTTCCTGAGTACCAGCATAGACTGAGACTGCCTCATTGGTCTGACTGCCTCATTGGTCTAGTGGTTAGCATGTTCGACTACAGACTTGAGGTCCTGGGTTCGAGTCCCGGGTCGGGCCATTTCGAAATCGATATTGAGTTTTCTATTAAGATTTTCTCAATATTTGCCCGAAGTTGGGAAGTTGGCGGTGTGATTCACCCCCGTGCCTCGGAGAGCACGTTAAGCCGTCGGTCCTGCGCCTGATCTCTCTCTCCGGTCGTGTCGGATTGGCGTCATGTCAGTCTATGAGAGTGAGGGAATAGAGAGTACACTTGTGTACTATGCCTGCCAATCCGCAGTGGAGCAGCGTGTGGGTCTATGCTCTAAAAACCCTCTCTCATATGAGCGAGGAGGCCTGTGCCCAGCAGTGGGACGTTAATGGGCTGCTACTTACTACCAGCATAGATTGCGTCTACCGATCCTATGATGCTCCACTAAAGGATTGGGAGAATATCTGGATAGGTATTTTGGCTTGCCGACTCCTGATGTAATAATTATAATAAAAAGAAAAGGATTCTATAAGACTTTAGTCAACCATCGCTGGATTATATGGAAACTATCGTATTTCTAACGGGTAAAAACGACCTAATTTGAATTTCTATGGTAAGTTAAGTAGCAGCACATTAACGTCCCACTGCTGGGCACAAGCCTATTCATATGAAAGAGGATTGCTAGACCATAGACCATAGGCAGACATAGTACACAAGTGGACTCTCTATTCCTTCACTCTCATAGTGCAAGGTGACGGGATTTCAACACGAACAGAAAGAGATCATGCGCTTGACCGACGGCTTAACGTGCTCTCCGAGGCACGGGGGTAGATCACGCCGCAAACTTCCCAACTTCGGGAAAATATTGAGAAAATCGTAATAGAAAACTCAATATAGATTTTGAATTGGCCCGACCCGGGACATCTCTGTAGTCAAACATGCTAACCACTAGACCAATGAGGCAATTTTGGTCTATTACGACACTGTGTGATATTCCTATGGCAATGACTATATATATTTAAATGTAAAATAACTGAATATTCAATACTTTGCCAGTCTTCGTAATTTTATCTAAAACAAAATTAATGTTTCAAAACCCTTTCTTCGTATCATATTCATGTCACGGGTTACTTGACATGGGCATCACATGTAAAACACAATTTAAGCCTTTCGTTTTAATGAAGCTATTTTTTATTATCTCTTGAGTGTCAATGTTGTTTGATATTCACAGCAATTACTATAGCTTAAGGAATTATTTCTTCCATAAAATTAAAATCGTCTGTGTATAGGACTAATTGTTTTATAGTTGTTGCACTTGCGAAAGTACGTCATAATACAAACGTAACCTAGTTAGAAGATCAGTTACCATGACAACGATGTGTATGTGCGCATATAGGACTTTATCTCGCTTGGAATCTGATTATCGTAGATTGTTTTTGCTAAAGGTTGTCATAAGTTCTTGCTTGTGGAACAAGTTATCAGCGCCCATTTGTAGGTAAAGTCAAAAACAACATTAAATTCTATTTCAAAGAATTAAAACAATATTATATAATAATAAATAACATTTGTTTTAAAATTCAATCTCCAAATGCAAATACTTCAAGTTTGGATATTTTTATTGTAGTCCACAAATAAATATATAACTATAGGAAAATTAATTCCGCTAACCTCGACTATACTAATAGGGAAGATTCTATAAACTTCATAGCAAATCCAATTTGTCAGTCATAACATGGTTTCATACATGTTATTGCATGTTAAACAATTTTTAAAGTTTTAGAAATCCAATCATAATCTAGTGTTCTTCGAAAAAATGCATTTAAAAAGGTACATATGCATGTAAATTTGAATACGATCTGGCAGTTTCTAAAGAAAAAAGTTTTATATTCTTTTTTTTAATTTAACGAGCTTAGTTACCTTTATGATTGTATCGCTCTGTATTTGCTGCTTATAAAGATAACAAATAGAATCTTAACTCTAGAACTTAATTATATAATTATACGATACTTGACATGATAATAATCATTAACAATTAAATATTGATTAATTCAGACGAACACACTCCATCAACACATGTATTACATCTTCTTATGCAATTCGGAAACTGTTATTTTAAAACTTAATGTATAAATTGTACCTAATTAATAAATATTTCATTTAAAAAAAAAAACTATAAATGTCAAATTGTGCCTCTAAAATAAATCTCAAATTTAAATATCAATACAATATCCTAAACCAACACAATTATTAAAAAATGTATTCACGACCAACCACAGAATTAACTGATAAGTAACGCTTTCCTTTTCATATTACAGAGATAAAACGTAAACGTTTTGAGTTTATGGCTTGTGCTACTGCATAACTCTGTTGGGAGACAACCTCATAATAATATTGTTTTTCTATAACACGATATTGCGTCTTTTATTATAATTGCTTTTTACTTTACTGTAGGAAACCTCGTGACGCTAATATCACCGAGCAGCTTTTCTTGTATTCTATATGTATACACGACATCGCAAATACTATTATAGTAATATTAAATTATTTAAATTTACTTTTAAAAATCTGAAAAACTCAATGAAATAAAAAAAGAAATAACGTATTTATTTTTGAATGGTTTCCCAGATAAGCCTTAAATTTTAGGCGTGATGCTGTAAAAAAACACCACTTTTCTCATAATAAGTAAATAAGAAATCTATAATATACAAAGTTTAAGTATATAGGATATATGAAACCAAAGAGATTCTTAGGAATTTTATTCTGTACCATGGAAACCAATGACAACGAAATTAAATTGGGATTCCCCATTTCAAGTAAACAACCAATAATAATTCCAATAAATAAAAATTTCGTACTTAGATTAGGAACATAAAATAAAATCGTTTCTTGGTTTGTAGTTGTTACAACACTTATCTCCGGGAGTATGAAATACGTTTTAACTTATAACAAATTGTATTTAATATCAGCTAAAGCTGTTGAACTTTTACGGTTACAAATTGTTGAATTAAGGGTCGAACATAAGGTATACCAATCTTCCTTATTCCTGTTGGAGTTTCATCTTATAATCATTCTTATCTCTCACTCTCTGGAAGACACACGAGTTAAAGGTCTAGTGTACTCCAAAAATCAAGTCATTATTGAAGAAGATAGTATTTAACTCAATATTATATTTCACAGTCAGTTAAATTGTCCTTTTGTTTAACAATTTACTAACTGTTCATGGTTATTAATTTTTGTTGAATTATTAAATTAACCCCATAAATAAACCAGAGCAATAAATATTCCGAGTACGATTAAGACAACAAATTTTGTTGCCGTTCCGAACTTGGTGGCAATCCGCCCGAATCTTACGCGCAATATATAACTTAACTGGTTGAAAACGAGGGAAATAATGTCAGTTTTGTTGCTTAATCAAATTTTGTTCAATTCGACAGAAAGGGAGAAATTTCATTTGGGGAATTTACATTTCACTATCTTCATTCTACTGGCGTTTTAAGATTTCGGATAAATTTTCACCAATCGAAATCCTGAAAAGAGATTTTGTTGTAAATACCCATCTGATAGATTTTATAATTTTAACTACGATAGGACAACTCAAAATAAATAAGGCGATTTTATTTTAGTAGCTGAACCCGCGACTTCGTCTGCGTGGAATGGTTTTTTGGTAGCATTTTCAATAAATTAAGTAAATTGTTTCACAAATATACCCGCACTACCCTTTGAGGGTGGAATTTCCTAAAATTTCCTTCTGATAAAAATTCGGACTAAGTCTTTCATAGCTTAAAAGATTCCCGCCAAGGTAAAATATATTTTTTAAACTTGTCTTGTCTGATCGTGGATTTAGCACTTGATTAAAAAGTGCAATAAGATTAGCAAAAATATTATAATCGACTTGCTCAAAGAACAATCCTTTGAAGATATTTAACATCTTTTAATTATTAATAAATATGTAACCATACATATTCAATGTACCACAAACACACATACACGCACACACTCCCCCACATAGAAGTGGGCGGTTGATTTAAAATATATAATTATAAACTTAACTTTAAACTATTAATTTAATTTGCTTATTATCTGAACAGTTTTATCGGAACGACCAATAAATTGGTTTACAGAGGACTTCATCACTGCGATTCAGTTTTAACTAATACAGTTACTATGGTTACATATATATTGTACTATAACAATTGTGTTCCTAATTAACATTTTTTATTTACAGCGGACAAGGTGCCACCCGGTTTTCCTTCCATCGCCCTACCGCCTACTACGATGGTGGTGGAAGTTGGTCACACTGCAACGTTACCGTGTCAGGCTAGTGGCAACCCTTCACCACGAGTTCGGTGGCTTTGGAATTCTCTACCGTTGGATGTTGCCTCTAACCCCAGATACGCTTTGCTGAATGACAAGATGCATGGTAAGTAGATCTTTAAATTTGCTTATAGAAAAGTCTAGAAATAAACACATGTGCAGAAGTGTAACACCACGCGCCCTATAATTCGGCGGAGTCCAAAAAAATCAAACAAATTTTCTTATAAAATTAAAACTTCGTCATCTTATTTGATCAACGCCATCAATTAATTACTTTTAATTAGTGAAATGAAGTAAAAAAAACGGTCGAAATGAATTTAATTTGCGAGTCTTAATGAAAGTTCTACTTCTGCTTACACTTTATTAAAGCGGGGGACAGAAAAAATGTTAATTATATTATCAATTTTGTGGATGAGCTAAATTTCGCTTACAATAAATTAAAATTTGTGGTCATAATGTTACTGTTAAAGATAATCGCGCTATTTACCTTAAGTAGTTAGAAGCCCTCGTAACTTTTTAACAATTCACAGTCGTTCCTGATTATCATCATCAGAAGTCCATTAAAATAAAAAAGGTAAGGTAAGTAGCAGCCCATTAACGTCTCACTGCGGGCCAAAGGTCTCGTCACTCATATGAGAGAGGGTTTTAGAGCATAGACCTACCACGCTGCTCCATTGCGGGTTGGCTGGCGTAGTACGCAAGTGTACTCTCTATTCCTTCACTCTCATAGTCCGACGTGACGGCAATCAGAGACGACCGATCAGGAGACTGAGAGATCAGGTGCAGGACCGACGGCTTAACGTGCCCTCCAAGACACGGGGATGGATCACACCGCTAAATTTTTTCCCAACTTCGGGCAAATATTGAGAAAATCTTAATCGGACACTCAATAACGATTTCGAATTGGCCCGACCCGGGACTCGAACCCATGACCTCATGTGTGTAATCGAACATGCTAACCACTACACCAATGAGGCAGTTTGCCACTGAAATAATATATGGAAATAACTATGTTTGATTCTTCTAAAGCGCTGTAAAAGTGGATAAATGATATTTGGAATTGTATCTGTATTAGGTTGTAAATAGAAAATATAAAAAATCAATTCTTACGCCATTTAGAGATAAATCTTAAAACATTTTAGTGGCTAAATAATGGAGTAAATTATTAAAGATTGAATTTTTTTACAATGACTGTATACAAAAATGTATAGGGACTGTATAAGCTAACAATAGGACTTGAATTAAATAAAATAACCCCGTTCATTGTTGACTTTGTCGTAAACTAAACTCAAGCCTTCGATTATGGCGCACAATAAATTACATTATTATACTATTGTGCACTCCAAAGGAGGTAAAAGTAATTTGAATTCATCTAACCCACAGACCTGTCTTGGGCTTTCTAATCTCATTAATTTAAATTTATTCGGGGGATTATTTTGCGGTCCTTATTAATGAGTTGTATTAGATTGGATAAAGTTACGGGTTATTAGTCTACGATTCCAAGATGTCCTGGAGGATTTGGAAAATGAACGATGTCTAAAATTGCTTAAATGATGAATTCTTAATTAACGATTTTGTTAATCAGTTATTAGATCATTTATTGGTCTGTGTTTTATGTTTTTAATAAAAAAATGCAATATGAAAACATTATCAAAGTATTTTCATATTACGAAGAACTGTAATAAATGTATGTGTAGCGTTAAACAAGTAATATTAAAAAAAAAACATTGTCGATTCCTACGTATATTAAATTATTTACGACATTCTTAAATTATAACCTATAAAGAAACCTTTTACATGAGGTTTCAATAGATAACGCTGAACAATTTTCCGTAAATATATTAACCTCAAGTGTCATTTCAAGTTAAAAAAATATAATGTACTTTTTAAATTATCTATTGAAGTTCAAATCTTTAATAGATAATTTAATAAAATTTAAATAATAATTTAAAAGTATTATGTGAACGACTGAAAGTTTATACAAAGTATACTTAGGATAAGGAATTTGAATAATAGAGCTCTGTCATTGGTGCTACATTTTTGTCAAACCTTGATACTTAAATAATTACAACGCTATAAAAAAATACATAATATTAAAGTTGTATTGACTTTTCTGCTATTATGGTTGTCGTATAGACGAGTATTTAAGTATCCAAAAATAAGAGATTTCATTCAACAATAAACGTTGTAAAGATGTTGTGTAGGCGCGTATATATAAGCAGGTTATGAAATTAAACGAATAACGATTACGATTGTAGCCCTCAAGTAAGGTCCCTGGTTGGAAAGTGGCCATAACTTTTATAGGGAATTATTATGGTAAGGTCGGTTATTGCGTGACTGTAAATTATACGTGAAACAAAGACAGGCTTTACGATCTTTCATATGGTGGAATTAACAACTTTACTTCGCTACCAAATATTACCAGACTTATATAAGATTAACTTAGAAAATTAACTTTTTATCTTTACGACTTCTAGCATATATAACCAAAAATTACATCTATTGAATATAAACGTGATATACAGTCATGTTGTATAATCTATTTAACATCAAACTATAGTCATTTATTTAATATTTCTGTATAATACTAGCTCCAACGCCTGGATATATTTTTCAATACAGATTTAAAGTCAAATATGTTTTCCCAGTGTTTCTCGAATTATTCTAGATCTTCTTTTTTACGTCTTAATTTTCCGTTTCTAATTATATTAACTGTCTCAGCAACGTAGAACACTTAAAAATTATCAAAAATATCCATTCTTCAAATTGTAAAGCATAACTCATTAAATTCTGTAATGACCTAATCACTCGATTATTTTTTTTCAATTTCTCTTAATTTATAAACGAAATTCTGGCTAGGAATATTTTTTAAACATCCGTTTACGAGAAATTGTGCTTATTATAAATATGATATATTTACAAACGTTTTACAAATATAATAAGGTGGTTTTAATAAAAGATATTAAAAAGATACTTTGTTTGTTTGTCTAGCCTATTCCATCTCACATAGATCTAGCAATTATTGTGGCCTACATTGTAAGATTACGATTAATTTGCATGCAAATGCCCACCGGTTCCAAACTTCAAATGAAACTGTCCAGCTGACTGTTGTCCCGACAAAACCGGGTCTTAATTGATACAACAATAACAGTGGTGGCTTACTTTTACTTGATCAAGACCGTGCGTTTTGAGCCACGCCCTATGTCTGTTCCAGGAGAGTATTATCATATAACATCTTCCAGGCGACTCTCACTCAATAAAATTTAATCCTGTATTGAAAAGTTATTGAAAATAACACTTAGGCGATAAAAAAGCAAATGAAGCATTTAACTCACAAAAATATCTTTATTATTACAACCTTGCTAGTTTTAATATATTATTCAAAAGTGAAACAAAGTATTGGTTCAAATGATTATAACCTGAAACATTTTATAGAAAAAATAAATTCTCCTAAATCGTTAAAAGTATAAATCGTACAAAAGTGCAGACAATGTCCCCGAGGCTTTCGGGTAATCAAATAAAGTAGTGCTTCTACTAAACTACTTTGATACTTCGACTTTAAAACTAAAGGAAATTGAATTTTCATTATATAATAATGTTACTATAGGTGGCCAATTTTTTTTTTTTTTCAAAAACCAAAATATAGAGATTGAATTTTATTTATTATTTTGGAAACAAACACTTATTATATACCTTAAAAATTACATTACAGCTAAATACACAAAAATCAGTCAAGTTTCAACTAATTACTCAGACAAATACATTAATAGATATAATATATTAGAAGATTATATCAGCGTTATTTTGTGTAAAATACAATGTAATATAAAAGGAAATTAAAAAGAATAATGAAAAAGGTTTAACACAAAAAAGAACAAAGTAATTTTCAGGAATCATCAGATATTGAACATTTTTATAAACAATTACTAATTTTTAAATTAATTATATATACGGAGCTATGCGTTACTTACGTACAGCGCTAGGTTCACATTTTTTATGTTAATATTTTTTTTGTTTCCGCTACATATACACATAGATACTTAAGATAAATTTGAAAAAGATTCCATGTCAATGGTTCAGGTACATGATTGGTTTAGTTGGTTTATGGGTCAAGAGCGCTCGTTCAGTGTCGATCTGCAATGTCAAAAATGAAAATAACCATGACGATTGCCAACATTCTTTGAAGGGCGGCCCGAGTACTCTCGGAAATTTCTCACCGTGTTTCAGGTTTATTTAACTCAAAAGTGTTAGACCTCTCGGTAGTCGGTTGGGTAGTCTGTATTATTCAAAGCAAAAGAAATATCGGAAATGTTGAGAATTTTTTTATATTGTTGCAGCTTAAATTATACTACGTAACTTAATACCAATAAGGTTTCATATTTATTTCATACTAGCTAATCAGCAAGTATGAAATAAATTTAATATGGAACTCAAATTAGTCAAATTAATAAAAAAAAATATGGCGTGCGTACAAAGTACACGTCAGAAGTGAAACTTCTTTGGCAGTCTAATTATTAAGCCTTGTTTATATTTATATAAATCTAAAACTATAAATTTCTGAAACTTAGAGGGATGGAAAAAGGAAGATAGGAATTTAATAAATTTAATTGTCATTAAAATATTAAAAGTGACATAATTAACTGAAATGAAATAATTTATTGAAATCTCAAATGAATTGTAAAAAAAATGCCACGCGTTTTTTGTCAATGTTAGAAATTATTAATTAAATTTTTTTTTTTATTTTAAAATTTAGAAAAGAACTGATGATTAATTTTTATTTTATGAAAAATAGTATATTAAATTATTAAAGGATGAGTGGCAAATTAAAATGCCACATAGTATTTGTACCCTTCAAACGAATTAGCATTAAAAACGCTGCAGTTCTTCGTGGCGCTAATCACGCGTTTCATCCGTAAAAATTTTACCCTCATGCGCCTAAAGAAGTTTCACTTCAAAATATTTAAAAACATAGCATTCTACTATTTTAATCTAATCTGAACATCTTGCGGTTTGCGTTCTGGTTCGTATATGTATAGTTTTATTGGTATACCGACACGGAAACAAGCGTCATGTCACAAACACTTAGCGATTGTCCTTACGATTTATTTATCGATATATATTTTGTAATACGTATATAATAATATGTTCAATATTAATTTGCTGCGCACATTTTGTCAATAGCTGACAAGAAAGCCCAATGTCACACATTAAAAAAGTTTATATTATATACTGCATATATTATATGTGTGAAAATGTCTTACACATGAGTATGTATATAACTTCGAACTCGTCCTTTTACAGAGTGACAAACGCTGAAATTGCGGGAACTATGGGACATTAACAATAAATAAAACGAGGCTCTCTGTGGTGTGTTTTTATTTTAGTTCGCCACGTCCTGTGGCTTACTGTAATCCCCAGTTCCCTCCACGTACCGACGCTGTTTTATTTGATTACCGGGGAGCCCCAGGGGTAACGTCCACGATTTTGTCAGGACCTGACATGTTTGAGATTGTGGTGGATTTTTTGCACTTTCATTTCCAAAAAAACCCTCTCTTATATATTAATTTTTTGATAAAATACAAGGAACATGTTGTGTTATTTTAAGTAGGGAGTTTCGTCAGGTACTATGTTAGCACATTATACCTAAATTACAACCACCAAATGATTTAAAATAAGAATATGTACCTATGTATACCTTTTGAATCTCCTTGGAGATAAAAACTCATGCTTTACACCTTTCTAAAAAAATTCCCATAGACAAAGCGTAAACAATCGTTTCCTTCTGCCGCATCACATTTTCTTTCTACTCCGCCTTATGTAAGCTAGAACATATAATATTCAAGGGCAGTCATATTATTCGCGCATTATTTTTCAATTCATCATCCCTCACAGAGGATTGATACCCATAAATTTCTCCGCTCGCGCCTAGAGACGGGGCTTTGCATATTTTTATAGCACCTTCGCGATATTAACCCGGGATGAAATAGTGTACAACTACTGCGGAAAAATTCTCGCTTATTTACCTGGAAAATGGGTACCGCCACACGGAACGCAAGGTTATTTGACATTGCTTGCTAACTTGGGTGTCTAGTGATTTATGTGAGTCACTAACTTATGCAAGTCAAAATTTCATGAATAAGTCAGTCTGTAAACACGCTGTGGGTAGACAAAACATTGCCTTTCTTATTAAGAAAATATAAAAGAATTTCCTTCTCTATTTCAAAGATATTAAGAGAACATATCGTTCTTTATGCTACAAAAATATTGATCACAGGAAATATCTACTAAAAATTAGAATTTAATTATCGCTCTTAATACTTTTATACCCTTTTTTGCTCGGCGAACTCAACTGACGAGAAGTTATTGTAATATATTAAAAATTGCTTTGTACAAAAGCGTTAAAAATGTAGTTTCGTGAAACTGTAAAATTGTATCAGATTGATACAATAAGCACATACTTATTGTTATTTTTAAACAATATGTATTATGAAGCATGTATGTAACATATTTCATAATGCGTCGGCATAAATTAGGTTTTAGTTTTGAAGTCGTTGAGGATTGCGTGATATACTGTATTTCTTGGAATATACTTACAGTGTTTTCAACTAGGAAAAGGTCACGCTGTGGAAACTTGCACGTTCTCGTGTAATGTCCTGTACATCCGTAGGGCACAGTTTAAAAAAATACCAGCCCATATATTTTCCTAGTAAGGTATTACAATTTTTTGTATTATATCTCATTCAACATAACGTATATAAAATCTTCTTCTCGTGATAGATCCATGAAACAAATATTTACAGATAGTTTAAGAGTTAAGTTTAAGTATAAGCTTTAGTTTCTGATAGTAATTTATTAACATGATCCAAAAAACTTAAAACATTTATAACTTTCCTAATAATAAACCTCTAAAATGCAAAAATACCCAAACTTTTAAATATTATAGCATTTAAACAAACAAATAAATGTTTACCTATATTTTAAGTATAGAAATGCAACATTAGATTTATTAATTAGGTGACAGAGTCGAAGCAATTCGGTGTATTCAAATACTCAGATCAAACGCCATGTGTATGTACATAGTGTGTTTGCCCTGTTTGTACGTAACGCTTAATTACATTTCCATTTTAATGGGTTATACAATATTAAATTACAAACGTAATAATATGAAGACTACTTATGAAAGCACTTCGTTGCTCAAAAAATTGCAAAAAATATTATAGCTATGCCTAACATGCCGTTATTTCTCATATCTTCACCGTCAATTCACTATATAGACATTATCTAAATATGGATTCGTCCATATCTCATGTTTTTATGCTAATTCGTTTGAAGGTTAGGTAATTGTAATATTTACAAATAATATGTGGCGTTTTAATTTGCCACTCGTCATTTAATTATTTAATATACTATTTTTCATAAAAATATTTCATAAATTCTCTTTTCTAAATTTTAAATTCAAAAACAAAAACACGTGGCATTTTTGTTTAAAATTGTTTATTTGAGATTTCAATAAATTTTCAACACATTTCAAATTTTAAAGACAATTATGTAACGTATCTTCCCTTTTCCCTCTTTTTAAGTCTCGAAAATCTAAAGTTTTAGATTTGTGTAAATATAAACAAGACTTAAAAATTTGTTTGCCAAAGAAGTTTCACTTCTGACATGTGTATTTCGTACCCACGCACTTTTATTTTTTTTTTAATATCTACCTCACCAGAATATCATGTAAAAGTAATGTAATGCGACTCGGACTTGTCTCCAGTTGCACACAGAAACAAAATATTACACAGTATACCATAAAAAATTATTTTTAAAAAGTAACCACTGAATTTTTTACCGGTTTCATCACAGCGGATTTTTGAGCCTTCTTGAACAAAAAACATTTTGTTTTGAATGAAAAGTTTCCAGGCGCTGTGTTTTCTTCCAAAATTTGTCAACGACTACCTTTCCAATGACTTATGCCAAATTATAGATTTTTCTTATGTTTACACTATTTAAAAAACAAACAGTCACAGCTGATACTCCGTGCGTATTTGCGTGTGTGCATGTGTGCGTGTGTATCTGCGTGTGTGTGTTATTAAATTTTAGATAAATTAAATTAAGTTATTTATTCAGGATTTTATTTTTGTTGACCAATGTTTTAAACCTATTTTTGGATACAGAAAAGATATCTACGGTGCTAAAGTGTTTGTGGTAATTATTTCAGAGCCGAAGAGTGACATAATTATGATAGTAGTTTGTATACGCAGGTGAAACTTGATATAATTCCGTGTGTCCCTTCAATCTTATTTTAGAATATAATCGTAGCGACACTGATACTTCCTAAATAGTTAATTAACAATATTAAATAATAATATAACCCTAACAATAATATTTAAAGCAACTTCTACACAATTTTAAATTTACATTTTCATTTCGACGTATAATTGGCTTGTTGCGAAATAATAGTGTGAATGGGCGGCAACATAAGCTTAACTGTCATACTGTACGACAAAATGCGTCAACAGACAGCGGGAGGCGTAATTAAAAGAAAAATAAGTGCTATTCATAAACGTCCAACGGAATAGCCGGGTCGTTGCGGCATTATACGTCACCAGTTAACTACGACCCCCGTTTGTCCTTGTGTACAAGCAAAGAGATCCATTACCCGAGTAGGTCACAGTTATTTGGTTATAGACGCTTTATCATGGAGGCTCGTTTAATCTGGCTCTTAGGTCGGGACGGGAGGTGAGGTTTACTTTACGCCAAAGCGGTTGATTTAAGTGGTCACTGTGATATCACAGCGGACACTTATGAGCTACTAACATCTACAATGAGTGGCGTAATGATTATTGCGTGCAGTGATTCATGACAGCGTCCCGAAGCTTAAGACGTCATCCGTCAACCAGATCATTACAAAGTTAACGCTACCGTTGAGTTAAGAGCTATGTTGATCCTTAATGAAGTTAATATTAATTGACATACTAACGGATTAACAATTTATTCTCGTATTATTTCATTCCAAGTAGCAAATTTATTTCATAACCTTTTTTTGTGAAATCACTGTTAGCTCAGACTTTTGCTGTATTTATATATTGTAACGTTGTGGTATAAAAGAAAATATAATGACTAAAATTGAGAAAGGTATGCTTAGATGGTTTGGTCACGTAGAGAGAATGAATGAAAGGGATTGACAAAAAGGATTGGAAGGGGATGTCCAAGGCGAACGTTCCTGGACCGAATCCAGGACATTTTAAATAAGGGCCAGGTCATGAGTACTCTAATCCGACGAACTTATATGAAAGTTTTAATGAGAATGAAAGAAGCGAAGGAGATATGCAAGGATCGTGGCAAGTGGAAGGATGTGGTCTCTGCCTACCCGTATGGGAATGAGGCGTGATGCTATGTATGTATATCTTGGTCAAATTTTCAATCGTTAATAAAATACTCTTCGATACTTGATATTAAAAGAGATTTTACAAATATTAATTAAATAAATAAATTTATTTTGCGAAGAACTGTATAGTACCATCCATTGAAAGCTCACGTAAAATGTTTCTTTCTAAATAAGGAGTTGAAGAAGTTGATGCTAGGTGCCGTAGAAATTGTCTTTAGTTGTGTTTTTTTTTTATTTCTTGTTCACTTGGTAGCATCTACTTGATATGTTTTTGTAAAGACCCCTAGATATTTAAATGACCAGTAAAGCTGGCATTGCATTGCCAGTTAAACTAGCTAAAATGTTCTGCCAATGGACGCTATGCTCGATCTGGAACCATGTTCCAGGGCTGTGTCCTCCTTGTATGATTGTCATCTTGAAAGAGGCATTAGAGAGGGATAGGGAGATTGCGGTCGATGCTCCTCCCAGCCGCCGGAGGAAAGGGGGTGTCAGAAAGCGCAGAATTGCCCGTTTGCTCCCCATTCCTAAACCTTTGATTAGAATTCATCCGGAGTGCCAGAGCTGAATGCGTCAGCTAAAATCTGGCCTCAAACATCTGGACGAAGAGAGGGTTCTGCTAGGTTGTAGTGGGTATTCTGGTGTAGCCAGTAAGTCCCACACTACTTGGTGGACGTTAACTCCATCCAACGTGCGCAAAAACATTTAACAGCTAAAAAAATCATAACCACTTCATCGCGCAATGAAACATAATCTTGCTACTTACCGGTGGTGTTCTGTAAATATATGTCATTTGCTTGGCCATATTAACCCACCTACGAGCGGCAACCGGGTTCTATTGTTGTTAAAATTATGTTTAAAACTGCAAGTGTCCGTTAAGTCATAATCACATTCACTTTGTGCCCGTCCCGAACGTTGTTTACAAGTTGCTACTTTTCCCTTTCGCAGTTTTTCAAAAGTTCCCAGAGGCAAGTTCCGGGGCACGTCCATCCCATCGATAAAAGCATACTGAATCGAGTGTATAGGAACGGGATACGTGTTCCGAACACTTATTCAATTTCAAACTAAAGTTCCCTCTATAAACTTTGTTTGACAGGAATTTGTAGGGAGATTTTTGTTACTTTAGTGTACAGGTTTGCGCTTTGCTATCACCTATTGTTTAGTAGCTTTACACGACTATGCTTCGCCTGATATTTGTTATATGCTTGAAATGTTTCGTTCTCGTGAAACCTTGGGAATAAAATGTGGACTAGTCAAACATTTGTTTCCTTTTTTGTGATGATTGCTAATCGGAAAATGTACATTAGAAGAATAACTTTTATTGTCAACATAACTTAATAGGATTTCTTAAAAGTAACAAGTTCGTATCCTGGGTAGGCACCACGTAGTTTTTTTTTTTAACTTATATTCCTAATTGTGTGTTCAAAATTTATCAGTGTGCCTTCCAATGAACATTATGAGGAAACCCGGTTAACCCGAAAGTCCTCTCTCCTATAAGTATGAAGGTCTGTGCCCAGCTGTTGACCATTAGTAGGCTCTTATTTATCTTACCTATGGCTTAACTTCTAACAGAAATGTATTCCGAATTTGATACCTTCAATGTCTAAAGAATCTAAGAGCTTTATAAAAATAATAAAGAAATAAAAAAGGAAAAATTAAGTTATTCATGAAACTAACTAAACTTTAATTAGTTTTAACTATATAGATTAGTAAAAATATAAAAGCCGAGCACGCCTTTTATATAATTAATAAAATTATTATTCAGTGAGACATAAAAGGAAGAAAAACAACGTTCATTTATAAGTACAATATAATGTAACAAACTCATATAACTCTTTCGATAACTACCGAGTTTTTCACCGTGTTATTGATTTACAGAAATTTTTAATATTTTTCATTCCTTTCCTAGAATAGAAGTTCTATATAGCAGTGTCAAAACAAGTCTTTGTTAACGCTCTTTATACGTTTTTTAAGTTATAGAACTTAATTTTGATTTTTGAACCTATTATAGTTTTGAAATAATTGTAACACTACAAACACACAACACTGTCATATACATCTATTCTCTTTTTGAAAGAGGCAATCTAGGTGTTTTTAAAAAAGGGTTTGTGTTACCCCATCCGAAATGTAACTCTTCTAAATAAATCTAAACTGTCCGAAAAACAATGTATAAAAATATTTATTATAACTATGCGCTATTGAGACACGAGTGACAATTATAAACTACTAATCCAATAATGTTCCATATTTTATAGAATCAAACATCAAAGAATTTGGACACTCTGAAGTCGTTGCGCTCATATAGACTAAGTGGCTTACGACTAAAAGATACAATTAACATTTCATATAAAATCGATTAAGCAACGGAAGAGTTGGTAGCCTATGAACAAAGGCGATTTTTATGTTAGTTTTATTTACTTATGTTATTGCGTTTTTAAGTTCTTTTTTATTGTAATAAAGCACTATTATTTTCCAAAAGTATTAGGTTTCCCTAATCTGTTTAGTTACGCGTCAAAGCGTTGGAGGCTCCAAGGTATTTGTTGAGTCTCACTACGACTGTTTGAAATTGAAGAGACTACCGAAATGTCTACAAAATCCCTCGTACCTGAAAGTAAACGTTACTCCAGTATGTATCTCGTTACTAAGAGTAGGGCATCAGCAATTTCTACGTGAGTAAAAACCACTTCCATTCCCAAACAGAATGTAGGAAGAGGGTATGATTAAATATTCTTTATTTACTGCTCACTACACTTCCCCTTTGGAAGTTTATCGAAACTTCTATGAATCAAGTGACGATTTTAATAACGATCTTGATGACGATATACATCGGGGGGAGGGGGGGGGGGGGATCTGACTGTATTTTATATTCGGAATTAAATAATGAGAGACCATTTTGAAGTTCCTGTAAATTTTTTTCCATGAACATGTTACATATTTTCTAATTTGTCTGACTTTTTAATTATAGAAGAAATTGGATAGGTTATGCGAATGAAGTTCGTTGATTTTTGAAAACATTTCGTGAGCGTTTAGATGTATGTTTACTTACGTATTTTAACACGTAATTTCTAGCACTTTTTATTACGATGGGTCTTATTAGACAACGGCAAGAATTGTATTAAAGACAAAGAGAACGTACAATGTGACATGATTATTCGTCATTTTAATTTGATCTTAGATCTTCTTATGTAAAATCATCAAAATGAAAGTGTTATTTTAATCATTCCATGATTATAAACTAGGGTTAATTCTAAAAACAACGTACATTTATCTATTGAATGGACACGCAAACAACATGGAATTCACTCAGCAGAAAATTATATTTAATTTAGCTTTCTAAAGCCACTAGGTCACATGATATATTACAATACTACACTATCCAATTGAGTTTAATATTCCACGTTTATTTCCTGATATTGTTTATCGGTTTTGTTTTTCTTAAAATTTCCTATTATTATTAAAATAAAAAATATGTATCCTATAAAAGGAAACCGGGCGACCCCCGGATAAAAAGAGTCAAGTATTCAATCCCAATTTTGTAAGACAACCTGGGCGTTCGGTAGCCCGACATCAGCCGATTTTGTGTATCATTGCTGGTTTTTTTAGTAAAGTAATGTACTTACTATGAAACTATCGTTTCATTTAGCTTTACTAATATGATGGAGTGTAAATAATGCTAATGAAAAGTTTTAAAAATATGATGTCTAAATAGTAAATCTGTCTGATGGGAGGCTTCGGCCGTGGCTAGTTACCACCCTACCAGCAAAAACGTACCGCCAAACAAAGAGATTTGTGTTCCGGTACGATGCTGTGTAGAATCCGTAAGGGCTATATCGCCTTTTACCCAGATTAGCGCATTTCCATCTTAGACTGTATCCTCACTTACCATCAGGTGACTTCGCAACTTCGGGCAAATATTGAGAAAATCTTAATGGAAAATTCAATATTAATTTTTGAATTGGCCCCACTCGGGACTCGAACCCAGGACCTCATGTCTGTAGTCGAAGATGCTAACCACAAGACCATTGAGGTAGTTTAAACATATAGTAGGAATTGAAAAATTCACATACATTCATAATTATATATTGTTTTCAAATATAACAACTGAATTCGATAAAGCGATATAGCATAAGTCTGCACAACGTACTGTAACGTGTTTATTCCCGTACAGTTGGCGTAGCGGTACGCCAGTATGCCAATAGCTCCTTCGTGTTCGCTTTGTTTCAACCACACATTCGTCGGGAAGCTTAATACCGTAAACTACATTGCCTTATTATTATCGATTGTTTAAAATGGCATGTCTCTTTATATTTTGTTTGCTCTTCAACTGAAGTATAGCGCGCATATGTGACAAAAATTAAAAGTGCGTGCGTACAAAGTACAAACTATTTTGGCAAACTTATTTTTTGAGTCTTATTTATATTTATACAAATCTAAAACTTTAGATTTCCGAGACTTAGAGAGAGGGAAAAAGGAAGATATGTTAGGGATTTAATTGTCATTTAAATGTTAAAAGTGTCGAAAATTAATACAAACAATTTGTAAATAAATATGACACGTATTTTTGTCCATATTAGAACTTATTAACTAAATTTTGTTTTTGAATTTAAATTTTAGAAAAGAGAATTTATGAAATATTTTATTAAATGACGTATATTAAATTATTAAATGACGAGTAAAATGCCACATGTTATTTGAAAATATTAAAACATTAAAACCCAACCTAACCTTCAAACCAATTAGCATAAAAAACGCTGCACACCTTCATGGCGCTAATTACGCGTTTCGGCCGTAAAAATATTATCCTCATTCGCCTAAAGAAGTTTCACTTCAAAAACTTTTCTAGCTTTCACGCACTACTTTTTCGGGACACGAAATTTTTATATATAATATGTAAATTGTTGTAAGTTAGTCTTTGGAAATCAGTTAAGTGTAGAAACTTACACTTATTTGATATAAACTCTAAACTGTAACGACTGAAAATAACATCATTTGCAGCTTTTATATCAACTTTATATAAAGAAAGTAATACGTTTTTATTTTCCAGGCACATTACAAATAGTCAAGAGCGAGGAAGAAGATCAGGGGAAATTTGAATGCGTCGCGGAAAATGCCATCGGCACTGAGTTTTCCAAGCCAACGTCCTTATATGTTAAAGGTGAGTCAGAAAATTGAACTATTCAACATATATTTTTTATTCATTTATAGTATTTTAGTTATTAATATTTAACGGTGCGATAGAATTACGTGAATTATTATTTGACTAAATGATATATCTGAACTAAGTTTGTGTATGTATATAATGTTTTCACACAAAAGCTGATGGACAGATTTCAATAATTATTTTCACCATTAGAACGCTTTACTGTCCCTGAGTGACACAGACTATATTACTTTCTAAAAAAAAAGAGAGATCCCAAAAAACGTATTAATGTAACCTTAAGTTTGAAAAATATCTTCACAATTTAAATAACTGTAAAATACTTTTCAAATTATTAAAGTCGGGCATGCCATTCAAAAGGTATAACGAATTTTAAAATATCAATCTAAAGAAAATAATGTTATATTATAATGTGGTAGTATACCAGTGGTCCTATTCGTTTTTTTCGCAGTGTACCATTTTTTTCACATGTAAGCATCGGAGTTATTGCTATTTTTCAATAACTGAATATCTTTAACTCGTGTCAAGATTAAAGACGCCCACCTACCAATTTATAGTATTGATGTAGTAGTTGTGGTAGATAATAAAGGAGGTGCTCTAAGACTAGAATCTGACCGCGGCGAGACAAATCAGCACTGCTCTCTTATGCACGAATACAAGGAGAGTCCACCTCAATTTTAGTAGGAAGAGGATTAGTGAAGGAGTGAAAAAAGAAGAGCACAATATAAGGTGAAATGAAAAGGAATTTAGCTAAGAACTGTTATATTTTCACTTAGTACTTTAATCAAATTAAACTCTATTATACAATTTGCTACTTGAAACGAGGACGCCTAGTTGGCCACAAACACATATGTTTGCGCCGCCAAGCGCTATTATAACGTTGTTGAAAATTACATATGAGAGTCGTTATTTTCCAGCGCAGCGCTTTATTATCAGCTTGAAAGTAGGCTGCGGTGGGAATAATATTCGCTGAACGTTCGCATGAGATAACGTTGGTAGTCGGTACGCTAACTACTCGTATCTCACTTCAGATTGCCGTGACTGATTGTGCCTTGAGTGCAAGCGATTTATAAAACGCCATCTACTAAGATTTTTATACACATTTTTTGAAGTTTGTTGCTTCGTTTCAAAAAATAATTAATCTATATATGTTATAGTATATTACGAAGGGACGAAAGTATGACATTGCCGCCATTGTAATCATTGATATAAAAGCGGGTTGCAATGCCATACTTTCCTCCCGCGGTGCGTATATGCACCAGACCGAGATCGAAAGTTCGATAAAAATGTGACTGAGCTTGAACCAATTTTGAAGTAATATTTGAATTTTCTATGAATTGAATCTGGCTAATACTTTCTGCTATTTATTTTTTTAACCCGATCTATACATACAAGATTGGAAAGTGAAGAACCAATATGGTTCTAAGTCGTTTTAAGAAAATAATACAAGAACAGGCGCCACACTTCTGTAGTAAACTATTTATTTGACAGGTTTTAATAATGGAATACTTTAATCAGTTAGTAGCTGTCTGGTTCATTTGGAAATGAATTTATTTGTTCTGGCCTAACCGCAAAATATGTTCAAAACTTAAAATTTGAGAATATGTCACATTTTTTATAATAATTACAATTTAAATAGTCATTGGGCATAACTTTTTACGCAAGGCAAGCCTAATCGTTCTGATAATAGGATCTGGCACGTTTCTGTGGAGTATAGGCGTCAAAGTCAGTTAAATCTTTAATAAAAAGAAATCACTGAATTACAAATCAACATTACAATCCACTGAAAATAACTTACTGGAAAATTAATTTAAACATTCCCTTAAACTTCTTCAACAATCCGTACGGTATTTACTTAACTTTAAATTACCAGAACTGGTTGTGACAACCATACTAACCGTTGACATATAAAATTGTATGAATTGAATATTTATTCCCTTAGTTCTCTGTATTATCAGTAACTGTATCCTCGCTGGGTTAATCGCTCAGTTCCCGATCCCATACTTCGTGGCCGTTTACATTGCGCAAGGAAACATTTTGCCAAATCTTAAGTAATTCGTGAATAGTTTTTATGTTCTAGTGAGTAAATGACTGAGTTGAGTGGTATAAAAACAATAACTAAAATAACTTATTTACTGTTTTAAACTTAAATTTTCGTGGTTTATTAACATATTGACTATTTGAACGGGTACATATCACGATGGCGATTTTTAATTTTTAATTTTGCCGATATTTCGACCCAGTTGCATGGATCGTGGTCACGACGATACTCACGTCGTCACGTGAGTATCGTTGTGACCACGATCCATGAAACTGGGTCGAAATATCGGCAAAATTAAAAACTTATTTACTGTTTAATTAAACCGATTTGAGACACATTTTTGTCCGATGTGAATGGCTGCCAAGCAAAATCACTTTTGTGTTTACGTTTATATAATAGACAACTCCAACGCAGGATATAATATAAAAAACATAGGTACAGAAGGCTGTGTACAAATTGTATAATTTAATAGTGCGAAAGTATTATAGTAATGATTTATTGAGAACCTTCTACAAAGTAATCAAAAATTTAATTATTGAGTTAATAGACGAACAACTACGAACTAAAGAAAATATGCAATGTGTACTGAGAAACTGGCGCCCGTCGCTTGTAAATTAATATGAAAGAAATTTATACATTTAAAAATGCTTTCTACATATTTTTTTCAAACTGAACCTGCAATTTCTTTTCATTTATTTCAAACTCGTGTTCTCTTAATTAACACTAACAGAAAAAGATTTAATAGATCGTCCGGTGATAAACTTCATAAATTCGCAGTATACATTAAAGGGTACAAATTGTCTGTTCATTGAACCCTCAAATAGAAAGCGGCAAACGGTAACATCTCTTTATAATCGCAGTTACAATTAGCTTCTCGCTAAAGTGAAATTTATTGTCAGACTTTGTACTGAATAAAGTGTTAGCGGAGTTTATTTAGGTTCACCAAAACTGTTTTCTAAAGCTAAAACAATATACGTAATTGTTTTATTAACATTTGCAGTCGTTTGATAATTAAAACTTGAATAATAATGAATTCTTGAATAATAATAATGAATGAACTCTTGTTTTATTACAAGAAACAAAAATAAACTTGAAACGCCATACTTTAAGTTTACATACATACATATGTGAAAATATGTAATACATAGCATCACGCCTCATTCGCATAGGAGTAGGCAGAGACCACTTCCTTCCACTTGCCACGATCCTTGCATATCGCCTTCGCATCTTTCATTCTCATTAAACCTTTCATACAAGTTCGTCGGTTTAGAGTACTCTTGATCTGGCCCTTTAAAATATCCTCGATTTGGTTCAGGAACGTTCGTCTTGGTCTTCCACTTCCAACTTTCCCGTTTGTGCATTATTCATAAATTCTATTGGTCAGTCTCCTTTCATTCATTCTCTCTATGTTCCCAAACCATTTTAGCATACCTTACTCAATTTTAGACACTACATCTTCTTTTATACCACAACGTTCTCTTATCACACTATTTCTTATTTTATTACTCAGTTTCGCAAACCTTACCAGAAACTTTAAGTTTAATAAGTTTTAAATCATTTACCGGGTTATTCATACGTAGTTTTAACAAGATAAAGCAATTTTAGAATGTATTCGTATGAACGGGAAAGAAGTAATTGATATTTATGGACAAGTTAATGAACCAATTTTGTTTTTTCTTTCAATGCATCATGCTTAGAGGTTAAAATCTTAATACTGATTTAATATTGCAAACCATACTTATTAACTTTCTTTGATTGTGATTGCTAATGGAAAAATACTACTTCAGAAACTGTAATAGTAGACAGGGTATGAAGAACTAGTTAAACAATAATGAAGATTTAAATAAATAAGCTATTATCAATGTCTAATTGAAACCTGAATCGAATAACGAAATAAGCAAACTTACGACGACGGAGACTTATTGAATTAGTCCGTAACTTCTAGAAAGGGACGCGGATTATTTAACTTCAAAACGAATGCCTCCGAGCTTTTATTGAAACTCTTTAGAGTTAATTATTTCTTGTCTAATTTTGGATTGTGACTTCAGTTAACTTTGTTACAATAATTATGACAGCGAGAGTTATTACGGTACTTACAATACCGCAATACCTCAGAGGGTTTCTACCTTCCGCAGCTTAATGTGGGATAGAAATGTATTTGATATTTGCGTTATACTGGTTGAATAATCTAATGGATATCGAATTATCTAATGGATATTACTGATCTATTCGTGTTTGATTAACATTAGGTGGGCAGGAAAGCAAAAGCCACACTGGTCTCACATTATCAAATCAAACAATATGCAAAACTATTTGCATTCAAAATCTAAACATTCTTTGTTTATATAGGCTTAAAAACTGTTTTGTATGTTAGGTCTGTCTATCGATTTTAACGTGAAGAAATCGGCAAGACATATGGAAAATATTTTAACAATAATTTTTAGATGAATAACATTTATTAATATGTAAATTAATTTTCCCAATACCCACAATTGAAAGTAATAATTTGACAAAGTTTTTATGAACTATAATTGGTAATAAACTTATAAATGTGCAAAAAATTGATCAAACTTTTGTTGTGGAACATATATTACAGTATCGTTTATTTGATAGTTGTTACTTAGTTGACAATATAGCTCTTAGTTCCAACTCTTAGCATTTAGAACTAGTTTCTACACAAAATCGTACCCGATTACAAATATCTTCCTAAGCGGCATATCTTTGCTGATAGGGGGGTAACTAGCCACGGCCGAAGTTTGCTACCAGTCTAATTTCCATAGTTCGCAATACTGCGCCAGCGAGACTTTATTTATTGCGCCAGTTAGTAGGATAATTTTATTGCCGAGACAATTGTTCCGGTATAACACGAACTCGTGAAAATGTTGACTACATAGGACAAAAGCCTATGGTTAGTGGCTCTGTTCTGTCCTATAAAGGCATTACTCTGGAAAAAACAATGTGCTTCAGATAAAGTCGACTTTCCCTAAAGGACAATAAACAGGTTAGTAACCATTGTCCGAAGTAAGAAAAGAAAATTACAAATTACCCTGCGTGAGAGCTGTTTCAGTAATCATTATGAGGATTTTATTCATCTATAATCACCTGTTGAAGCTTTTTCTATTTTCGTTTTATCTACTCAGTTTTCTTATATAATTATCGTAAATAATGAGATTATTTAAGATCTTTTGATAGCGGTCTCTTTAAATACATTAATAATCCTACAAAGCGAGGATAATACGTAAAAGAGACCGTAAAATAAACCTATTATATATACTTTTACATAAATAAAATAAGATGTTTCGTGAGCTTCCGTTTTCCCGAATCAAAGGAAAATAATAGTACTACTTAAAATAGAATGAATTTCCTCCTTGTAGCAACTATTATAAATAGCACGTACTACATCGGATTAAACCATTTCTCATACACCGATCTAGACTTTTTAATATACGTACGTCCCTTAAACTGATATCACCTCGAAGTTCAGGATGAACCTGTCGAAGATATCACTGAGATATATTTTCTTAATTATGTATTGATTATTTCTTGGGTTTCTAATATAGCAGAAGCAATAAGTGAGTCGTTAATAATAGAGCATTACTCAATGATAGTCGTTGACAGATTTTTAATATAAGTTAGTTATATGAATATGTATTTGCAGCTTTCTTCCCCAAAGTATCATACCATGTGCCAATTGAACTTGGTTTGCATTTATGTGGGGACCGCCTTCGTCGGTAAGAGCCTCCTCCAATGTTTTCCACTACAAACGGTCTCTCGCCAATCTTCTCGACGTTATCCCAGCTTATTTTTAAAGTCATCCCATCGCTTGAATGGTCTTCCACGTTTGTATTTCAAGTATATAGGTTACCAGGTTGTAACAGCTCTTGTCATTCATCTTGATTTCTTTGAAGGTGACCAGCCCATCTCCATTTTAGCCTTAATACTTGTGTCACAGCTTCCTTTACTTTGTTGGGATATCTTATTTCCGAAGATCTTATTTTGTCTTTTAGTTTGAGTAAATTTCTGTCCAAAGATCTTTGAACGTTGTAATTTTTTTAAATGTACCTTTGGAAAGACGTGCATACATGAGACAAGGTGATAAGCAAGTTTCTAATGTTTTTCTTTATAATATTGTACATAGCTTTCCATTAAAACCTCTTTCATGCTCCAATATTTTTGCTATGTATTCTCGACTCGAATGATCCGACATCTTAAATGTGATGGAGCCTAGTTCTAGTTGTAAACTGTCATACACCTCATAATTTCTCACCGTTTCTACACAGCGTCGTGCATTTTCACGTGGTAGCTTGTCTTTGCTGTGGTGATTAGCCACGCCCAAAGCCTATCACTGAGCAAATCTATAAGCGCCAGCATTCACTTAACATCTCGTAAAATAACTGTTGTCTATGATAAGAGAAGAATTTAAACGTGAAACATAAACAATAAAACAAGTAACAGTTTCCATCAATAGCTAGTGTTGTTAGGAGAGCAGCGGTCATCATTCATAGCTAGTTTGTCTTGGAACGCAGTTTGGTCAATTGCCAACACAGTCCACTGTTGTTATTGATGGGTATTGACATTGCAAACTTTGATAACTGGACCTGAGCACACAAGAAAATTCAACCCAAGTCAGCTTTACACGGGCACCCTCCAAAACTGAATGACAAAGTATGAATGATCTTATCTCGATACTGTAAAGCTACACTAGAAACATAATAAACTATGTTTTCTTTCATATATTAAACTTATTTCAATATTAATTATTGACATCAGTTTAATATATCAGCAATAAAGACGTATTTTAAAAATTTAATAAACCAGCTGTTTCTGGCGGTGCCAGTCATGTATTTCTTGGTTGATCGAAATATGCGAAAATCAGGCTCGATGTGTCAATTTTAACCATTCAAATTTTTGTGTATTCAAGTGGTTACCTAAATACACAAAACTTTTTTGAATCGGTCTAACCATTTAGAAGGTTCTCTAGAATTTTATATACATATATAAAAAAGGACTGCCTCATTAGTCTAGTGGTTAGCATGTTCGACTACAGACATGAGGTCCTGGATGCGAGTCGGGAGAATTCAGAAGACAATATTGAGTTTTCTATTAAGTTTTTTTAATATTTACCTTAAGTAAGGAATCAGAGTCTACGTTAAGCCTTGGGTCCTGCGCCTGATCTCTCTCCGGTCATTTAGGAATATGAGAGTGAAGAAATAGAGAGTGCAGTTGTGTACTATGTGTGCCAACCCGCAGTGAGTAACTCATGTGAGTGAGAAGGCCTGCGCCCTACAGTGGGACGTTAATGCGTTGCTTACTTTTTTCAATGGAAATATAATTTGATGTAGTATATTAATTAATTAAGAATATTGTTAAATAAGTGAAGAAATTACTGTATATGATAATTAAAATCTACTCTAAAAGGGCACTTGATGAAATAAATCTATTTAATTAGATACATCGAGTCCTTGTAAACCTGATATTGATCAACTTATCACGTCCTCCACAATGTGATCCACAAAAGTTAATAATATTTCAGTAAAGCTTAACTATTTAATTAATTATAAAACGGTAATAGATATTTTAACTTAGATTGAGATATTAATTACTTTTAAACTAATATACTTTATTGAGTCAACGTTAACTAGGCACTCCTGTTGATAAAGTTAAAATAAATCTAAAAACTTTTTCATTAAGATACCTAATAAACGTTTTCTATCAATTCTAGATTATTTTTATCAAGTGTAATTTAAAGATCACTATTTATATATTTTTTTAATGTACGAATATTGCTTTCTCATATACACATATTGGACTTTGTTTCAAACTTGGTCTCAAAAATTTATATTTGGGCTTTGAAATTAAAATCAACTTCAACATACCAACATAGGAGGGATAGCTTTTAGATCAAAGACCCATTACGCTGCTCCAGTGCGGATTGGCAGGCATAGTACACAAGTGCACTCTCTATTCCTTCACTCTCATAGTCCGATGTGACGGGAATCCGACACGACCGGAGAGAGATCAGGCGCAGGACCGACGGCTTAACGTGCTCTCCGAGGCACGGGGGTGGATCACACCGCCAACTTCCCAACTTCGGGCAAATATTGAGAAAATCTTAATAGAAAACTCAATATTGATTTTTGAATTGGCCCGACCCGTAACTCGAACTCAGGACCTCATGACTGTGGCGAAACATGCTAACCACTCGACCAATGAGGCAGTTAAATAACAAAAACTGCCAACATACTCGTATATATACTGCGTCAAATGTACTCGATAACAATTTAAAGGTTGTTTTTGTTTTAAGATAGGGACAAATTTAAGGAATTACATTGTCTAATTTGTCTTATTGTGGACTGTGCTGGAAGACTTTGGCCGTGGCTAATCATCAACCTTCCAACGTAAATGTGACACCAAGCAAGGAATTTGCGATCCAAAACCATAAGAGGTAAAATACCTCTTAGCAAGTCAGCTAGCGCTAACTCGTCAGCCATAAGGAAGACATCAAAGACAAATTGCTATATTATCAAAATTTTACGTATTAAACACTTAAACGTATCTTTGAGTTTAGGTTTCATCGCTCTAGTACTGTTATTGATGGCTGTTGACACTGGCGAGTTTGAATATTGAAGCCTGAACACACAACTGGCACTCCAAAGTTAAGTTTCGCGCTATCAACAATCTCAAACGCTTCACGGTAATTAAACACCTAAGTAATATAAATGAATCAGTATCAATATGTCTTTGTTGTTCTTTTGGTATTGCTGACAAGTTAGCGCTTGGCTGTACCATCATCTGATGGTAAGTGAATACACAGTCTAAGATAAAAACGCTTTAACTTGATAAAAAGTAATTTACCCGTTATGGTATCTACACAGCATCGTAAACGCAATTATAACTATATAATATTTAAAAACTAGCCACGGCCGAAGGCTCACACCAATCCAGTCAAAATATAAGAAAAATACACAGAGAAAATTCATATAGGAAATTATTGAAATACATAATAAATACTCTAATCGAGATCCAAGCAAAAATATATGGTGCAAATGACTAAAACGTCAAAATGATATTTATATTTCTTTCATAAGGTACTTTTTTTATTAAGGACAAGTTTCCCCAAATCCTCCCTTGCAATATGAAAATAAAACAGTAGTGATTCGTTGAATGGAACTCCTCCCTTAGTCAAGGAGAACCAACTTTACTCAAACAAGTGTTACCTAGCCAACAGTGACGGCTAAGTCTCATTCAATACCACTTCAAAAGTAAATAGTAGGAACCCATTAATTGTTAAGAAATCAGAATACTGTACTTGGAACAGTAACAAATAACACAACACAGAGTTAAACATTATTTTTAAAGTATAGAGTCTTGATAATTTAGATCATATTTAGAGTAAAAAAAAATATATGGCATGAAAAAAATTGTTTTTTGTACCTAGAAGCGATGTATAAACGGCTATAATTACTAATCGGCCATAATTTAGACGGCCTCGCTGGCGGAGGTCCTGGGTTCGATCCCCGGTAGGACGAATTTAGGAAATTGTATTTTCTAATTTGTCTGGACTGGTGGCAGGCCTCGGCCGCGGCTAGTTACCACCCTACCAGCAAAAACGTATCGCCAAAACAAAGAGATTTGTGTTCCGGTACGATGCTGTGTAGAAACTATAAGGAGTATATCGTCTCTTACCAGATCAACGCGCTTCCATCTTAGACTGTATCACAACTTACCATCATCAGGTGAGATCACATTCAAGCGCTAAACTGTCAGCAATACTACACACTATCTCTCATTTAACATAAAAGCAAATATTATATCAAAAAAAGATATTTTCTTTTCGTTTTTGTGCATAATCAACCGAAAAATAATAAACCTTAAGGAAAATAACGAAAAATTTTCACGTATTCTGTTTAATAATAAGGTTATAAAATTAGTTATATTTAATATGATCACAAATCACTCTTATATTTGTACAATCGTTTTGAGGGAAATTATTCTTTTGTAAAAACATTTCCGGACGCGTTCCGCCACTTTGTTTTCGCTTTTAATTAAAATGAGTCCAGACGAGAAATGTTCCGGGAGACGCCATTTTCCGTATTAAAGAGGAATAATTAGAGACGGTGCAATTGTTTTTATTTTAAGAGATTATTTCATGGCTGTCGTGACAGGGAATGACACCTTAAAGGCTTTGTAATTATGAATTACGGTATTTGAATATAATACGTTCAACAGTTTATATTGATAGAACTGTGAATTGATCTTAAATTTAGAATACTTCTACTAATATCATTGAAACGAGATTATTTAAAATTTAATAGTGAGTGGCTGTCACTTTATTATAGTTTTATGTATAGTTAAACTGCCTCATTGGGCTAGTGGTTAGTATGTTCGGCCACAGTCATGTGGTCCTGGAGTCGAGTCCCGGGTCGGGGCAATTCAAAAAGGGATATTGAGTTTTCTATTAAAGATTTTCTTAATATTTGCCCGAAGTTGGGAAGTTCGCGGTTTGATTCATCCTCGTGTTTCGGAGAGCACGTTAAGCCGTTGGTCCTGCGCCTGATCTCTTTCTTACTGTGCCGGTTTTCCGTCACATCGGCCTATGAGAGTGAAGGAATAGAGAGTGCACTTGTGTACTATGCCTGCCAACCCGCAGTGGAGCAGCGTGGTGGAACTATGCTCTATCAGCCCCCTACTCCTATGAGTGAGGAGGCCTATGCCCAGCAGTGGGTAGTTAATAAGCTGCTACTTACCTTACCTTTATATTTTTGTCTGAAGTCCTCCTAAGCGGCTGTACCAATTTTGATAAAAAGATACATAATTAGTCGTTTAGGAATGATAAAAATTGGCAACTCGATCTAATAAATATTGCCATATTTCCAGGTGATTGGGAGTACATATGTATGTAATATTTTCCGTATGAAATCATATACCATTTTAAATTGGCAATTATTTGTTTATAAGTAATATATATGAAGTAATAAATATATTTCTTTAAGTATACACAATTCAAAAGGAAAAATTATAAGATTTTATATTTCGAATGAGTTTGTTATTTTGTGTGAGTCGAGTTCAATTAAAAAAGTAATCATATTTTTTTATTTATATAGTATAATATTACTTTTATAATGTGATTTTTTTATATTTTTTTGAATACTGCACACCTAGATACCGACCGCTGCATGCTCAAATCTCACTCACGAAATTGCAATAGCGTATATTATTATTTTAATTAGCAAATGTAACTTTTAATTACTTAAAATGTGTATATCAAGTGCACTTATTTATAACTCTTCTGTAAGATCAGTTAATTCAGAAATAAATGCGATCTTATTATGAAATAAATGAACAACACCTATTTAGACAATTCAGAGTTATAATGAAAGGGGTTTCTATATATGTATATATTTACGTGTTAGTGTATAGATTTATATACTTTAAAACATTTTTTAGATGGATTAAATTTAAATGTAATGAATCATTGTATAATATAAAAGCAGTATTATCTTTCAGTATGGCTTTAACAGAAACGGAATGGACTCTACCAAACTTCGTCTTTGACCCGCGAAGTTTTCAGTGGGAATTTAAACAGTTTTACCTTAAATAAACTTTCCTCAACTGGGCAAATATTAGTAAATCTGTGTTGTACTAAAACGAGAATAGTTATTTACTTAATTACTTATTAGCCTCGGGCTGAAATGTTTAAAACTTTCTTAAAGTTACATCCATTTAAAACATTACGCAACACTTGATGTGTTAATTTTATTACGGTTAGTGATCTGCCAATAAAATTAATTTTATTACATGTTAATTCACTTCTTTTTGTATTAATATCGTTTTGGCTAAGTTCTGGGGTATTTCGAATTTAAAAAGCAAGACTTACATACTCATATATACTCCCTATGATTTTTAGAGTCCTTCATAATCTTACATCTTAAACACAGTAGACATTAAAGATTATGGAATTTAAAAAGTTACAAAAACATCATTTACTGTAAAAAAAAAAAAATTAATAATTGCAATATATCGTAAGTGAAGTAAAATGTCTGCTGAACGAATAAAGTGGATGTTTGTAACATTTTATAAGGCAGATTCTATGACAATCTCTACCCTCAGTATATAACTCTTAAATGAAAAAATGCACGTAAATAGAATATTGCTACATTCCCTTCATAAAAACAGCGAGACGGAAGTTAACATAAAACAGAATCTAGTAAAAAAAACTGTTTCATTCTTTATTAGCACAATCTTCGTGGGGTTCGTAAATCTGAATACCCTTTTATATTCTCACGCGGTACGTATCTTATTCATATTTAGCAACAGCAAAACGTAAAGCCTTGCTTCGGGCGTGTACGAAATGTTAATAAGATCGCAACGTACCTACGAGATAATGCCTTCCTACTTCATTTTATAGCTTCAGAGTAAGTACCAATGACTTAAGATTGTGATATAAACATCTACTGCTAAACGCGTACTTTGAGCAAGAATTTTACTTGGGTGAATTTGTTATTATATATATTTTAAAATTACCTACGCCATCTAGCACGATATTCTTAAACTCATTTAAATACAAAGATACCTTGAAATCTTTTACGTGAATTCCCAATAAATAACGCTATACAATTTTTAGTAAAATAATTTTAATGTGTTAATATTTGAAAAAAAGATGTTAACATTAAGTATCCATTCAAAAAAAATTGTATTTTATCTTGAGTTGATAAATAAAATATATTTGTTAACAAATGAAAATTTGACCATTTACTTAAAGGGAGAGTATGATTTCATAATATAGTAATTGAAAGAGATATTTAGTTTTTCGTATTAAATCAATAAAAAGCCATCTTTCGTCTCTCTGTCTTTATTATGTAGTAAGTAGCACCTCATTAACGTCCCAATGCTCCGCACTCATAGAAGAGAGGGTTTTTAGAACATAAACCCACGACGCTGCTGCATTGCGATTTGGTAGGCATAGTAAACAAGTGCCCTCTCTATTCCTTCACTATAGTCCGATGTGACGGTAAAACTTTTAAACTACAGAATGAAATCCCCAAACCGGTTTCATTAGAAAGGCATCAATGCGACGTTACTTGTATGCCACTAAACAGGTGCAAACATTAAAATAGACTCCTTTTGCATTGTCACTTAGTATGAACTTCCTAATATTCACTTGGGATCGTGAATTACGAGTCCTGGATCCATCACAAATCTAAGATTTTAATAATTATTTCAATCAACTTCCATAGAAGTAGGAAAGCGGCATGGATTAGTATAAATTATGTGGTTAGTAATAAGCATTTGTTTCTTTGTAAACTGCCACTGAACCGGTGCCGGGGTCTACTTTATAAACGCCACAGAATAAGAAAAGATAAAGGCAAAGGTGGAAAAACATTTACCCGCCACCCATTATGTTAATTACAGTCACGAGCCCTCATTGTCGTGTTGCTTGTTGGCATGCAAACAATTTAAGCCCGTAGCGAAAAAGGAATTGGATCCAAATAGGTTTGCTGGTAAACATTCTCGTTATGTGTTATAGTAGGCGTTAAAAATGTGGGTAGTTTGCTAATATAGAACTTCAGTCAGTCGTTTCATGAATTATTAGCGCTTTACTAAAAAATCTCTTGACACGCGGTCTCTCTGTGACATCGTTAGAATTTCAGACTATCAAATTGTTTTTATACTAGAAATGTTAATAAAAGTAAAACGAGGTATATCATTTTATAAAAAAGCTAATTTTCACTTATGGCAATGATAACTATCACGAGCTTTTTAAATTCGTTTCATAGAAAAAAACTTTTAAAGCTTTTTTGGGAGTTTTAGATAGATAACGCTGTACATTTTTCGCAAACGCGGTTATCTATTAATTAAATTTAAATATGAATCTATTTTATTTATCCTCTACAAATTGAGTGAAAGAGTAAAAAGTGGTTTATTAATTGTTAAAAATCAGAAGATATGTAGATACATATATATAATATTTGTTCCCCGAGGTGAAATAGTAAAAGTACTTTGTTAACGCGGAGTAACAGTTTTAGTGTGTATATTATTCTTTTATGTAATCATTTCGCTATACCAAGAGAACAGTTTTTTAAATACATTAAAATGTGTTGTGAGTATAACAAGCTCTACAACTTTTTTACTCAACGCAGTGTGTAGTAGTAATATTGTGCTGTTGTGTTTAAGTTGCATTTCGTTGCGTGAGTTAGGCTACCAATAACCTATTTAAATAGGGCTGGCAAGACTTGTTAGTCCTTTTAACTCACTATGTAATGCTAATTCCACTGAATCTGTAAGTATCTATGGGAGACAGGTTTCACTTAAGCCTGGGTGAACCATTTGTTCGTTTATTTAATTGTTTCTATCAATAAATTCCTATATTTAGTGACAATATATTATAAGATAACCATGATTTACCGCTCCTTTGTCACTTCAGAATATGTTATGTTAATAATTTATTTTTAATTGCTAATAGGTACACGCTTTAACGTTGTAGTATGAAAGATGTAGTTACTAAAATTAAGGATGGTATGCTTAAATGGTTTGGGCACGTAGAGAAAAAGCATGGAAGGAGACTGGCAAAAAAGGATTTATGAGTCATGAGTGAATGGGAAAGTTGGAAGGGGAAAACCAAGGAGAGCGTTCCTGGATCAAATCCAGAACATTTTAAATGAGGGTCACGTCAAGAGTACTCTAAACCAACGAATTTGTATGAAAGGTTTATTGAGAATGAAAGAAGCGAAGGAGAAATGCAAGGACCGTGGCAAGTGGAAGGACGTGGTCTCTGCCTACCCCTATGGGAATGAGGCGTGATGCTATGTATGTACTCGTATGTTCGCGTTTGATTGTGATCTCATTTGATGGTAAACGTTGATATAGTTAAAGAGTGAACCGCGCTAACATGGTAAAAGATAATTTAGCTCTAATGATTTCTACACAGCGTCATACCGGAACGCAATTTTTGAATTTGGCGTAATGTCGTTGCAATTAGTGGAGAAACCAGCCCCAATCAGTCCTGACACAGATAAATTAGAAAGTGCAATTTCCTAAATTTGCCGTCTAGGATCTTTGCGCCAACAAGGTTGGCAAAATAAGTTATGGTTATCTTAAACCAATTGCATGAAGGCACTAGTCTCCTTTTATAATAACTTGAGGTGTGAAAAAATATAAAAAAGCCTGCTTCCTCTCCATAAAGCTTTGCCTCAACTATTATCAAAGACTAAAAACAGCAACTAAAATATTAACTTTAATTTTCTTCAAAGCAAACTATAACTGACAAATTCTGGTCACGTCGACGGAAGAAGAAACCTACAAGCTTGCAGCTTAAGAGATTCAGGTGTTAAAAATACGCCACACGTGTTTGGATAAACAATGTAAACTGCTTCATATTATGGAAAAGACATGTTGGTAAATATATCGATGAAGGAACTATTAGTGTAAAGTTTTATTTTTAGAGGAATAATGCTGTTACTATTTATGATATGAAAGCGTCAACTAGGCACAATATCTTATTATATTGGCAGTTAGGAGAAAGGTGGGTAGTTTTTCCTTTTCAGAACATGTGCACTATTATTGTTGTTTTAGTTGAAGTGTATATGTATATGTGTATATATATATATATATATATATATATAATAAATATATATCTATATATATCTATATATATATATATATATATATATATATCTAAAGAAGGAATTGATCTCGCGTTAATATGGCCTGTACCTGTATATGCTATCATTGTTAACTCTCTGAATTTTCTATCTCACATTTTGATATATAAATGCGCATAAATTGTATAACTGTGGTAATAAAATAAACTCAAGGAGGAAATAGCTTTAGATTTGTTAGTTTCGTCGAATATATCGGATTTGAAATAAAAAGTTAGAGTATAATATACCTGTTTGTGGAAAACACGTCAAAATCTGTCTAGTAGTTTTGGAGATTAATCAAAGAAAGACTTTTTACTCGATCTTTTGGTAAAACCAACATTTATATGAATTAAGTGCAAGGATGCTATTTTTATGTTACAAACACTCTTAACATTACTGAATTCCTATAAGTAGATCACACTCTCCCTAAGGGGTGTAAGGGAGAAACGCGTCCCAATCCGTTTCCTCAAATGCCAACCTCACCTGCACGCGGTGCACCCTGCTTTTACCGACGAGGCTCTGGCGACCGACAAATGGCGGTATAACCATTCTCTATAGCTGACATAAATGCCACAGACCGATAACGGGCAGCAGCGTTATCGGTGCGAGAGGATCAGCACTGCGATCACCAACCCGCCTGCCAAGCGTGGTGATTATTGGCACAACCACGTAATGATTGAGACAAGGCAGCAACGGCCCCCAGTCCCCGGCAGCCCCGCTATTCCTAGCTCTGGCAGCGGTTACGGTAACGGCGGGGCAGGGGGTGCTAAGAATCTCCGGAAGAGATTCCGCTGCCAACCCCGACGACTTGACCTGGCAACATACAACGCACGCACTTTGAGGACCGACGAAAAGATCTTCGAACTGGAAGAAGCAGTAAACAAGTTACACTGGGATATTATAGAATTGTCCGAAGTCCGTAGAGAGGGGGAGGACACGATAATCCTCGAATCCGGTAACTTGTTTTACTACCGGGAAGGTGAAGTTCAATCTCAAGGTGGTGTCGGATTCCTTGTCCACAAATCCCTCGTCAACAGCATTGTAGAAATTAACAGCGTGTCCAACAGGGTAGCGTACCTGATACTCAGAATCACCAAACGGTATTCGCTGAAGGTCATCCAGGTTTACGCACCCACATCATCACATCCGGATGAGGATGTAGAGGTTATGTATGAGGACATATCCAGGGCCATGCATACCTCTGGGACATTCTACAATGTTGTGATGGGAGATTTTAACGCAAAACTCGGCGAACGAAGTGGGGCAGAGCTGAGAGTGGGGCAATATGGCTATGGGCAACGGAACCAGAGGGGACAGATGCTCGCTGATTTCATGGAAAAGGAGGGACTCTACATGATGAACTCCTTTTTCAAGAAACAGCCGCTCCGAAAATGGACCTGGCTGAGTCCCGATGGTTCCACGAGAAATGAGATAGACTTCATCATGTCTACGAAACGGAACATATTCAATGATGTCTCTGTGATCAATCAAGTGAAAACTGGGAGCGATCACCGTATGGTAAGAGGCACATTGAATATCAACGTACACCGAGAGCGGTTCAGACTGGTGAAGTCTACGCTCCGACCCACTCGCGCGCATATCCAAAACCCCGAGAGCTTTCAACTAGAGCTGCAAAACCGCTTCGCCTGCCTCGAGGATTGCGAATCTGTGGACGAGCTAAACGATAGGCTAGTGGAAACTGTCCATACGGTTGGGATGAAATTTTATAAACCCCGTAAAAAGCAAACCAAGAGATTCTCAGACCATACTCTTAATCTCATGGAACAGAGACACGCAATGAGCTTGCAGTCTACAGCAGACGCGTCCGCATATCGGCAGATCAATAGACAGATCTCTAAATCGCAAAAGCGTGATGTGCGACACTTTAATGCCGAGCGTATACGAGATACCATCGAACGCAACAAAGGCACTAAAGTGTTCGCAAAAGATTTGTCTATCGGTCAGAGCCAGTTGACGCGGCTGAAGACCCATAACGGCGAACTCATTGCATCTGGACCTGAGATTCGGAGGGAGGTTGAGAGCTTCTATGGACAGTTGTACACATCGACTTGCAAGCCTATTGATAGTTTGGCTAAAGACCCCCGTGCCAAACTGACCCGGCATTATACCGAAGATATCCCGGACGTCAGCTTGTACGAGATTAGTATGGCTCTCAAACAGATGAAGAACGGCAAGGCACCGGGTGATGACGGAATCACAGCGGAACTCCTGAAGGCGGGTGGAAAACCCATTCTTAAAGTCCTTCAGCGAATGTTCAATTCCGTCATTCTGGAAGGCACGGTGCC